>OX637632.1:0-90619 GCA_951802195.1 Tausonia pullulans
ACCGACCCAACCTACCGACCCAACCTACCGACCCAACCTACCGACCCAACCTACCGACCCAACCTACCGACCCAACCTACCGACCCAACCTACCGACCCAACCTACCGACCCAACCTACCGACCCAACCTACCGACCGACCCAACCTACCGACCGACCCAACCTACCGACCCAACCTACCGACCCAACCTGTTACATGATAGTAATCATCAAGGCATGAAAATAGTGCGACTGCAGCCTAGCCTATGGACAAGTTCAACCCGTCCCGACCTTCCGCTGGCTTCGTTGAGGATCCCCCATCTTCGCCGCCACGCCGCTTGGTTCTTATCGATCTACAGATCGTGCTCGTCGGCATTCAGGATGATTATGCCGAACGCGCGGATGCTCTCGACAAATCCCGTCGCTCTCTGCGCGTGACAGATCGAGAGGGTGTCAGCGACATCGGGCTACAAAACGGTAGCAGCATAACAGGTAGACCGCACGAAAGCCTCGTTGACCGAGTGCAGCGATGTCATCGAGTACATGTCGTCGAGGCTGATATGATTGTACCGGAAGATTGCTGTGGTCAGATCCCCTGCCAGCCGCAGTAGCCGATGCGATCAATGAGGGGTAAGCGAATCGATTGAGGACAAGTGACAGAAGCACACCCACAGTAATGCCGAGTGTCGGTCTGGCGGGCGGCCGACAAAGTAAGCGCAAGAGAGGTCAGGGCAGTTCGAAGGCAATTAGTCAGCGGAGTGAGCCGGCGTACATTCCATGGGCCGAGAGCCGGCGTAACGATGATCTCGTTGCCTTTGGCCGCCTCGGCTGCCGTGTGCTTGATGCGAGTGGCAAAGGTTGATCGAATCGAGCCAGCCATGAGCTGCCAGGCTGGAGTGTCGGGCGTCGTTGGCGTGACCGGGGCAGGCTCGAACCTGCGCCATGCGAGAGACCAGATGTCAGGCGCCAAAGAGCTGCAAGGCAAGGAAGCGATCGGATCAGGGCCGCACCAATCGCCAAAGGCTTCTTCGACAATGATCTGGCCGACGCCAGGGGCGCTGATGACGTCTTCACCGAAAGCCGTCAGGGTTAGATTGAGCTCTTTAGCCTTGGCCGTGACAAGCTCGGTGATGTGCTCGCGGACGGCAGCGCCGGATGAGCTTGCGCCGATGCGATGGTGAACAATAGCGGTTGCGGTCTCCGGCAGCGCCTGCGTTCAGAAATTGTCGTCAGGGACTTAGTAGACGAAGGCACCCGGAGGGGGGCCAAAGCGTGACAGACGGACAAGGACGCACGTTGACCTTGACGCCACCACTGGATACGGTGACGGCCTGCGTTGTGCCGATCAGCGCACCAATTACGTTGTGGCCGGTAAGACGGTACGTGAGGGCCGAGAGAAGCCAGTCGCTAGCGAGCGAGCCCTTGACAAGCGCTTTGGCATGCCAAGGGAGGTCGACATGTTTCGCGCCGCAGACAAGCGCCGAGTAGATCGGGTTGTCTCTCGTCAAGGTCGGCGGGTGGGGGTGTGTCTCGAGATGAGCAATGAGGAGCGAGAGGAATCCGATCGACGTGTGACGCCCGTGCGGGGACGAGGCGTGCCCCCCGGTGGCCTTGACAGTGATTCTTGCGTTGCCACCCTACAGTCGAGGTCAGCATGTGGGGACAGATGTGAGCAGCTGCGGTACAGTCTGTCTGTGCTGTAGACGTCACGCACGCCCTTCTCTGCCGTGCCGAACGCGGCGACCGTCTTGCCAAGAGCGTGGACAAAGCCGCCTAGGTGCAGAGAGACCCCAGGGGCAGTCAGTCTTGCGGAAGAACATCAAAAGCCCAGCAGGTCAGACACTGACCTCCTTCGTCGACGAGCAGCCCAAATCCGTGCCGGCCGTACTTGTTCAACAGGAAAGGAGCAATCGTGCCGGCGCCGCGGAAGCCGTAGACCTCTAGAGCGAAGCGTAGTAGAAGTACTCGTTAGCACTTGCGGGCTTGCCGGTCGAAGAGGCACAACTCGCCCTCGTCGAAGCCAAAAGCGAGCACGACGGTCCGGCGCGGCATGTAGCCGACCTCGAGCAACGACTCCACAGCGCTCTATTCAAGGAAGTAGACAATCGCAATAAGTTCGGGCCCAAGATCCACATTCGTCTGAGCGAAGGCTGTTGCGGACCATGACGCCGATCAGGCTTGACTTGTCTGATGGAGGGCAGGGAGGCTGTCAGCGGGAGCGGTCGCGGGAGAGTAGCGGATGAAGGCCTTACCATCGATTGCTCCTCTGCCCCAGATAAAATCGCCATCGTCTGAGGAGGGGTCAAGCATCAGCAAGCACTCGTTGCTCGTCGATGATCGGGCATCGCATTCAGGACGCACAGTGGCCAGAGTAAGGCGGCTGCACCCACTCGTGCAGCGTCGACTGCTCGACAGGGACGACATCTGCGCGGGCGGTTGTGCAGGTCAGCATGAAGCTCATCCAGAGACAAGCCGGGACCGACAGCCCGCACCTTGGTGCGCAGCAAACAGGATCGGCTTGAGCGAGGGGTCGGCCCCGGTCCACTCGAAGACGAGGCCGTGGGTGTTGACCTTGGTGAGTGTGAGCGAGGCATGTGTCCGCGGGAATGAGCGCTCGAGGTAGGCGTGGAAGCCGGCAAACTTCTCCCACCGCGCGTCGATGCCAACGTCGCCCATGCCGTCGTACGACTCAGTCTCCACCTGGATCGCGCCGGAGAGCCAGTCGACGGCGCGGTCCTGGAAGCCGGCCGTCTTCCAGAGCGTATCGGCGGGGGCGTAAAACAGGCTCGCCGGCGTCTTAATTGCCGGCTGCGGGCAGGCGTTCTCATCAGACAGCTTAGGGACAATCAGTGCTAAGACGTAGATGGCCAGGGCGCTGACGGCAGCGGCGGAGCGAAGGTTCGACCAGGTGAGCGAGGTCGGCCGGGCGGGCGGGTGCGTACTACCGGGGTGGCTATCGGCAGCGGCTTCGACGGTCGTCTTTTCAACCATCGGATGGCGTGTTCGGCGGCGAGGGATTCTGGAGACGTTGAGCGGTTGGCGGTTGGCGGCGGGACGGTCTGGACGAACAGAAGGAGATGGGTGTCGGCGGGAAGGAAGGGGCGGAAGATCAATCTGGGTCAGACATCTTAGCGCGGGGCCCCTCCGCTTCCTCGAGCTAACTTTCAATTGCGGACTTCCGCTCGTCCTTGCATGGGCGTGCCGCCCGGCCATGAGAACATCGCCGGGCTTGCGTGGGCCACCCAAGCTTGGAAGCGATCTCAAAGGGTCCAACGGATCATAAAATGGGCGAGGCAGGCCGGAGGCGTTACAGGCGAAGAGACGCGGCAGCGAGGCGGAGTCGGAGGGCTACGTAGCAACGCCTAGAAGGCGAAGAAGCAGGCGCGGGCACGGAGAAGGGAAAGAAAGGAAGAGGAGACGAGAGAAGAGGCCGTAGGCGGGCAAAAGGCCGCGCCAGTGGTCAAAGAGAGCAACAGTGGAGGGAGAAAGAGTCCCGCCAGTGGAGATGACGACGGATAAGGAGGGGAAAGACGTGCGACCGTCGAACTTGGAGCACCTCTCGTTCTCGGTGAGGGGGAGGTGGTGAAGGAGAGAAGAGGATATTGGAGTTGTGACGAGCGCGGCGCGAGGCGCCAAGCCAGCGGCGGCAACAGGCGGCTGCGCGCGCACTGGCAGCGGCGGCCGGCGTGGCGGTCGCGGCCACCCGCTTGCCGATGCGAGCCTGACGGCTGGACGCATCTGCTTATATCTCCTCTTTTCGCCTTCCATGGACAACCCTCCTCTCCCACCCCTCCCCAGCTAGAGACCTCAATCCAGTGCTTGCCGACTGAGGCCAGTCTCGCCCTTCTTCTGGCCGCTCTCCCTCCACTGTTGTAAACGTCCTGACTGTTAAGGTCAAAGGTTCGCCCTGGGGTCCAATGTGGATGCAAGCTTGCTACGATGTTAGGATTGGCCCAAGAGTCGATGGCAGAGAAGATTGGGCGAGGAGAGGGACGTTGGTGACGAAGTGCACTGAGAGCGGAGGTGGGTGATGAGATGGAACTGAAGTGGCGGAGGTGACACGGGCTCGCTTGAGGGTCTTGGGCAAGTTTGTCGGGTCCAAATGATAGTCAGAGTGCAGAACGAAATCTGCGATGAAATGAACGTTTTATGGACGAGTGATGAGAATAAGGGAGTGATGAGAAAGTTTAGAAAGCAAAGAGTGTGGGACAGATGAGGCAACAAAGGAATAAAGGAATGGTAATGCTGATCAAGCAAGGGAAAGGCTATTGGCGCCGCGTTGGCCTGGCGCAGGGTCGAGGTAACCAGTCCGCTAGATCCTGACAGTGAGCCTGAACAAATCAGGTTGGCGATGTCGGGGTCCATGAAGAGAGTCTGTGGACAGAGAGTGGTCATATATTCTCAAAAAGAACTGTTGTTCCGAGAGCCTACTCAAGGTAGCACAGAATTGGAGATATGGACCGCAGCGCGAGACTCTAGAAGATGGCTCAATCCGACAGACCTGGAGGTGCGCATGCAACGGGTATCGAGAACGATCAACCAGAACAAAAGAAGACGTAACCTAAGAGTAGCCAGACACCAAGTGCAGACCCAGGCATGGTCCTGACTCGTTGACGATGTACAAGGGGCGTCTCGCCGTCGTCGACAAGCTCTGCATCCGGGAAGATTGGCCGAAGGTCCGTCAGTGTCGGATCGAACAGATACAGGGAAAGGACAAGAGGTAAACAGCTCATCATTATTGAGCAGGCTCAATTGGTGCTGTGCTCTCCGACAAGGGATAGATACTTGGCGTTGCCCTGCATCAGGATCGAGAGATCAGTGACGGCCGTCAAAGTTTGGGCTGTTCTTGGGTTCTCCGCATAGGCGTGATGTCAGGATCTCACAGATTTATCACATGGGCTCCGCGCCTATGTTGCTGTCAGGTTCTCGCGGACCCGCCACCTTGGCTCCGCGCTTGCGTACATCGATCCCCCTTACTTACTTGGCTCCCGCACCTTCGGTTACTCTTCAGCCACACTGTCCCACACTCTTTGTTTATTTCCCTTTCGTCCATAAGACGCTTAGTTCATCGTACCCTTTGTTCTACACTCTGACTATCATTTGGATACGATAAACCTGCCCAAGACCCCAAGCGAGCCTGTGTCACTACCAGCTCTTCAGTCTACTGTTCCATCGACGCCCCTCCCCTCACTCATCCTCCTCCGCCCTTGACCCTTGGGCCAATCCTAACACGTGACCTACAGGATAAGCCAGAGGAACAGGGGGCTCGGTCCTTGCGGACTGAAGTCCCTACTCTCTTAGGTCTGGAAGTGCAAGATAGAAACGATACTGCCTCACGACGTATTGAACTCAACTCGGGTACCTTGTTACTGGGCGAACAGCCCAACCCTTTATAGCTTCTGCGCCTTAAGGAGAAGATCAGTCAACATCGAGGTACAAGCCGCAGCTCTGATGCGGGCTCTCAGATGCGATTATGCTGTTATCCCTAGCGTAACTTTTCGGCTGAAAGTAATGAATGGTGTCCTGCACGAATGGTGCAACGATCGCCTTCCTGTCTCAAAGAGAAAGCCAGTGAAATCGCAATAGCCGTGAAGATACGGCTTAAGAGTGCTTAGACGAAAAGACCCTATGCAACTTCACTCTACCGTGGTAGTACACCAGGCATCCATTCCATCCAGTAATAGAGGGGAGTAGAATGAAACTACCGACCCAACCAACATATGAGAGACCCTCTGGAAGTTATGCCTTGCCTTTGCCAAGTTCTGAGTTTGTTGGGACGACAGCCTTCAATAAAGTAACGGAGGCGAGCAATGACTACCGAATAGCTTAGTTGGACACTGACACCGCAAGCAGCCCCCGCCGCAGGCGTGGGGGGATCCACTAGGAACAAATACATGGAGAAGCAGGGAATCGAACCCTGTAGTCGTTGGTGCAAGCAACGCATGATACCCTTTCATCACTTCCCCGGATAGCGGAGAAGCAAGGCGAAGACTGAGTGGCTGAGATGACGACGGGTAGGAGCGATCGCAGGCTGACGGGCGAGGACGAGGGCTTGGGCGAAGACGAGAGCGGGGATGACGAAACGGTGTGAAGAGTAGGTGAAGGGGCTTGACTGAGGAGGGGTTTGGCGATCACGTCTACGACGCTCCATCTCTGCGTCGGAGAGGGCCGCGAGGCCGAGAGGAGGCATCGACCTCCATGGGATCGAAGCCGGAGACTGAAGTACCGACCATAGGTGTGACTGGGGTAAAGATGCGGCGAGCGGGAGGGACGCCTGGGACGACGGTAGGGCGGTTGACGTGGCGGGGTGTATGGGCGTGGAGGAAATCAACGAGGGCGTTGTCCCACTTGATGGCGGCATCGATGAGGTCGTCGAGGTTGGCATAGTTCTGAGCATGGACGAGGCGTTCTTTGACATCAAACTTGAGACCGTCGAAGAAGTTGAAGCGGTGGTATTGATGGCCAAAGTCGAGGATGAACATGTGGCGTTTGTACTCGAAGGCGTAGTTGGAGGCCGAGGTCGTTTGACGAAGATCCTTGAAGGCGCGACGACCGAAACTAGGTTACATTTTCATCTCGTATAGATCTATTGAAACTCTGTCCACAGTCGCGCAAGGCCTGCATTTGTACCCGCGTTGACTTCGGTGGTAAGACAATCCAACAGCCGACTCAACCGTAGCCCAACTGGCATCCTTTCACCGACGGCGAGAACCCCCATTCTGCCGACGCAACCGTTGCAAGAATGTCAGCGTCCAGACTGCTCCATGGGATTAAGTATAGTACAGCAACGTTCAAAGACAAACCGGAAGTAGCCAACTTCCTCCATCAGCGCGACAACAGCCTGGGCGTCTTCCCGCAACTTGGCCGCCCGAACGAACCGAAGCGTGACCTTGGCAGCAATGAACCAGGTGTAGTTCATAAAGCTTGAGCCGCGCACACAATGAGATAGAGTCAGCAAACGCCCGCCGAGTTTCGGGCAACGTTGGACTGACTAATGTAGTAGCTTAAAGTCGTAGTTCGTCGTAGATAGGCGCTGAAGGTTGTGTAGCAAGCATCCAGTCGCGTAGCGGAGTCGCTTGCTGCTGAAGCAATCCAAGTTCTCGTCTCAATTGAGAGGAAGCGATTGTCAGATTATATTAGACCCAAAGATGAGGTTGAAAGTCAACTCACAGTCCGCGTACGGCCCATGAAGGTGCATTAGGCAGATGTAAGGGATCGAGTGCATTCCGAATAGATCTGAGTCGACGCTCTGCGCCACAGCGGTGGATCCTTTACTCCCGTCGGAAAGGTAGATGCAATCACGACAATCTTGCGGGATGGAAGATCCGGAGCAATGCTGAAGTTAGCGAATGTCAAAGGGTTGAGGAAGGGGCAGGTAGGACGTACTCAAACAACTGGACGAGGAGGTCAAGGCTCTTCATTTGTGCCAATGCTCCCCCTCGAATGCCCAGAGCTTCGACCCTTCGGACGTGGTCGTTCACCTGGGCGGATCTAACAATTAGCCTATGTGAGCGACGTCAATCTGTAAGACACGCTCACCTCCTTCATCAAAAGGCAGCCTTTACCAGTGAGGCCGTAGGGGTTGTCGTGGGGCGACTGATGGGTGGAGAAGAGGTTGGGCGTGGAGATAAACTCCTTCGGCTCGGGCACGCCTGACTCGTACGCAGAACTGGAGGAGCAGATAGGGAGGCCGACCGACATATCGTATGACGAGAGCGAACCTGCCCAACCGCTCGTGTGGGACGAGGTGACATCATGCAGGAAACTGGCGCACGAGAGCAAAGTCAGCAACTGCAAGTGCATTTCAAGCATTGAGGAAAGACAATCGGGCTCACAGCTTCCACCAACTGCGCAAACGGTCACCCAGCAAGAGAGCTCTTGTCAGTCAGTCTCAGAGGGCGGTGGAAATCATAGCTCACAGGTTCTGACGTTCAACTCGCTCAATGTCGTCCGCGGCTTCGTCCCCATCGACGGGTCAGCTCAGACGACCAGGTTTCGCTCAGATGACCAAAGATCATCTCATACAAGAGTGCTTACGAGGGGAAAGGATGGTAGGCCGAAAGACCTTACCTGGTCGGTCTGTGAGTTGATGGTCATTCAAGCCAAGAGGGATGGCGAGTCTGAGATGTAGGATACCACAGGGCATTGATCAGTGTCACAGAGCACTGATCGGCGTACAGTCCCGAACAGAGCCTCAATGTTGTCCGTACCGACTCGCTTGACCAACCCAGTTCCAACCCTGCATACACCAGGAAGCAGCTCGTCAGCACTAGCGGATGCCGAAGCTGAGCAGAGAAGAGCGAACGCACCTCAATCCACTTAGCGTTTCCGTAGCAATACTCGGACATCAAGACGCCGCATGTGACGAGGCTAACCCACGTCTTCGGGTTGCTCAAAGAAGACTGGAAATACTTCGTCGCCCAGCGGGAGTGGATCGACGCAAAGTCCTCGTCGCCTGGTTGGAGAGGGCCGAGACCATCTGATGTTGGGAGGGGCTGCTCGACGTTCAAATGACAAATGTAGTCAAGCTTCTCCTCGGCGGGAGTGGAGTAGACTGCGCTGGAAGGGATAATGACAAAATCAGATCGCTGGGAATCACGTTAACGGGAGACTCGGAAGAACTCACGCAGTGTAGCGCTGCAGTAAGAGGGAGCGGAGAGTACTCTGGTTATCAGAGCGTTTAGCGACGAGATCAAAAGGAGGGAGGACCCGCACCGCAGAAAGAGCACATATGGCATGCAGCAGCGCAGGATGAGGGAAATCCTCGTGTGTAGGTGGCAGAGTTAATCGATGTCGAAATCTCGCTCGGTTGAGGAGTTGAGCGCCTCCGGGCACAACCGAGAAGAATACATCAGCGATGTGGTCCATCAGGGCTGGGGAAGGCAAATGCGGCGGCCAGGAGGGCCATAGAAGCACCAAAAGCTCGTCGCTGATACCTTGGCCTAGTGGAGTTGTTCTTCTGGTGCTCGTTTCTGATGGATCGGAAGAGGGGAAGGTGTCGAGTGTGACGTCGTGTGGAAAGGGCTGAATTGCTTGTTGCGAAAGAGAACTTGGCGGTGTCCACTGCCTTATGACGGCTTTCTGACCACATGCTGAAATCTGTAGATGACTCTGACTGGGCGACGGAGAGGGAGCACGCGAGGAGACGAGTGTCGATGCTGCTACAGGTGCGCAAAGGATTAACAAGAGAGTTCAATCGCAGCAAGATGATAAGGCAGACTGAAGTGACTCACTAAGAAGCGCTTCCAACGTAGCAAGGCGTTCCTCCAAAGCGTAGACCTTGCCTTCGAGCGGGCAAGAGCGGTGCCCTTGGGGGCTGTCAAACTCGGCTCCTTTCCCGCGCGCGCGAGATAACAACGACGTGGAGCTCGGTTCTTGGTCGATGTAGGTGCAAATCGGAGGGAGAGGCGGATCTTCAAGCCTTAAGACGCCTGCACACACCAGAGGTGAAGAAGGGGTTTCAGGCAACGGCCGGGGTTGTCCTTAGAGCCACGAAGGCGACCCACGAGCAGCATTCCTGTGCGACCTCAAGCAGGAACCGCAGGTCGGGCGACTACCGTCGCACTTCTGTAACGGCCACCCAGCCTCCCTTAGGTTAAACTCCTTCTAGACTCCAGTCTCCTAGGCGATATGGCTTACCGTCTTCCGTTTCTTACACTGACCCACTCGAACGGATGGCGAAGGAGGCACCACAGATCATCAGCTCGGAGCTGCTGGGTCGAAGGTGAAAGATCGAGCTTACGTTGGTGCACGCCTTGATTTTCTTCTCAACGAACTGAAGCGACGTGCTGGTCGAAGGGATTTGGCCTGTCGGGGTCATGGAGTACCGAGGGGCTGAAGTGGTCGGTGCTGGCAGGTAGGTCAACGGCAAGCAGAACCAGAATCGTCGCAACGTTCGAGCGCAATTAAACGTCACCTCGTCTTTGCGGTCGGCCGAATGTCGCTCCCATGCCTCAAACGAAGACTCAACCCCGCACCGCATGGCTCGGACGGGGCTCCGCTAACCTGGACCGCCCATCGTTACTAAATCTGCAAATAACTGAGGGCGGGTCCATTCGTCCGTTCGTTTGTCAGATACAAGGCTGCGTGCGAGCCCCGAGGACCTCGGGGGGCACTCCATCCCGACATCCGAGCCTCTTTGATCTGCCCCCGTCAAAAGGGCCTGCTTCAACTTGGACATGTCTCCCCATCAACCAGTAGTGCTTCTTCCTCAGCCCAGCTGAGTGCGTCCTTTCCGACCCTTGTTTTCAAGATCAAAAGATCTGCTCCCAAGTGCTGACGCCTACGACTGCCCACCCCTAGACTCACATTCACCCATGGACATCATCAACATCATTTATGGAAAGCAGAGGCAGGACAGCGACCCTGAGAAGACAGACTTGCCCAAGCCTGACGCGTGTACTACGAATGAGAGCATGGCAACGTCGGAGGATGCCTTCTTCATCCGTTTCAAGGCAGGGGATTGCTCGAATCCAAGTTTGTCGCTCCTTCATTCTCAAAAATCATCTAAGAGGCTTGCTCACACCACTTTGTTTCTCGGTCCGTTCTTGCAGAGCTCTGGTCCAAAGGCAGGAAGGCTCTATGCGTAGCTCATTTGGTGATCATTTGCTTCTGGGTCACCCTCGCCTCCTCGGCCTCCTCTTCCACGCACGGAGCAGTTTCCGATGAATTTGGCGTGAGCCGTCAAGTCTCGGAAATGTCGACCAGTCTCTATGTGCATATCACTTTTGATTATTTACACTTCAAGAGCAACATTGACGCTTTCTCTCCCTCTCTCTACAGCTGTTCGGCTTCGCGTGCGGCAGCATCCTAATGGCGCCCCTGTCCGAGGAGTTCGGCAGGCTTCCGGTCTACATCGTCTCTATGGCTGCATTTGGACTCTTCCATGTCGGTGCAGCGCTTGCATCCAACATAACAACCCTTGCCGTCTGCAGGTTCTTCGCAGGCTGCTTTGGAACCTCTCCCCTCAGTAACTCTGGCGGCAACTTGGTGGACATGTTCACACCGCTTCATCTCACCCTCACGTTCCCTATCTTCGGCGCTCTTGGATTCATCGGACCCATTGCAGGTGGTCACCATAGTCTCAATGTACCTCAGCCCTTACACTCATGTTCGTCGCCTTGTCTGTACAGGACCTCTCGTCGGCGCGGCTCTGACCCAGGAGTACGGATGGCGCTGGACGTACTGGGTCATCGCGATTGTTGGTCTTTTCATCGCCATCTCCTGCTTTTTCTTCATGCAGGAATCCTACGCGCCTGTCATCCTGGACCACAGAGCGCGTGCGGTCAGGAGGGTTACATCGGATCAACGATTCCGGAGCGAGCACGAGATCGCCCTAGCCGGACGCAGCCCTTTCAACGTCGATACCTTCAAGAGACCATTCGTCTTTGCCTTCTCGGAACCGATTGTCACATTCTTCGCGCTATACCTTTCGGTCGTCTACGGTAATTCTGCCCTGCATCCCTCCTGCCGAGAGCGACGCTGAACAACTTGCGCGCGTACTGTCGCAGTCGTCCTTTTCGCCAATCTCGAGGCATACCCGCTCGTATACGAGCAGTACGGCTTTAACCTTGTTCAAGTCAGTTTAGCCTTCCTCCCGATCAACGTGGGTGTCGTACTCGTTCTCGTCTGGACTACAACCGTCACCTACCGGCACTACGCCCGCGCGGAGACCGATCCGTCTGTCGTCATCACTCCCGAAACTCGTCTCTACACTCTTCTTTACGCGTGCTGGCTTATCCCCGTCTCACTCTTCTGGATCGCCTGGACAAGCCGACCCTCCTTATCCCCTTGGTCATCCATCCCAAGCGGACTTCTGTTTGGAGGAGGTCTTATCCAGGTATTTGTTGGTGAGTCATGTTTTGGCCTGCGTCTCTCGTCTGCCTGCTAGCAATGCTTACTTGACTTTCCAGGCGCGTACATGTACATCATGGTACATGCCTTCTCGGCGACTTGCCTCCTCCCTCTGCACTTGTTGACGAGTGTCTTATTTGTTAAAAGGCTGTCTACGGCGCGAAATCGTCCTCTGCTCTCGCCGTCCTCACCTTCATCAGGTCCGTCCACCTATCGCCCTCTTTCAACTTTAGATCATGTTTGACACCCTCCCTCGATCCCTTTTTTTTCAGGTACAATTTCAGCGGTTTGGCGATTCACGCTGCCGAGCCCTGGATGGAAGGCATGGGTCTGGAATGGGCATACACTCTTTTAGGTGAGTCTCACTCCCTTCCCCTCGTGCCAGAGTCTAGAACACCTCCATTGACGCTCAGGCATCCTCTTTCCCCTCTATCAGCCCTGATATCTCTCGCCCTCTGCGCCATTCCTTTCGTCTTTTACTGGAAGGGCCCGATCATCCGCTCCTGGTCTCAGTTCACCGCCTAGAGGAGCCTGGTGTCAGTCGATTCAGAAGGTGTGATGATCTTGATCATTTATCTCACGCATTATATTACCTGCGCTCGCGCAAAAAGAAGCTCAGCGGCATTGCACAATCTAAGGAGTAGTGTCATCTAGTTCAATATACCGCAAGCTCTGAGAGTACAGCGAGCCTTCGTCTGCGTGAGCTCCACCTAGACTTTGTGTGTGAGGCGTTTACGCGATTCCTAAACATACTGAACGGATCTGTCCCATCTTCCTACTCTTGCATTCTATGGCAAGTTAATCGTCAAACTGCGACAGCAAAAAAAAAACGGGCTGGTCGGGCTGCGTACAGTGGAAATAATCGTTCACATCGATTATGACCGCTTTCCTATCCTCTGGTATTGTCAGGACCTTACGGGTTCACCACATAGGCGCGGGGCCTATGTGGCTGTCAGAATCTTGCGGACCCGTCACCTCGACTCCGCGTATGTGTAGCATCGCCCTTACTTGCTCGGCTCCCATACCTTCGGCCTCTCTTCAGCCACACGGTCACACATTCTTTGTTTTCTTTCCTTTAGCCTACAGAACGCTCATTTCATTGTAAGCTTTCGTTCCGCATTCTGGCTATCATTTGGATTCGACAAACCTGCGCAAGACCTCGAAGCGAGCCTGTGTCACTGCCAGCACTTCACTCTACTACTCTCCACCTACGCTCCTCTTCTCATCCATCCTCCTCAGCCCTTGACCCTTGGGCCAATCCTAGCAGAAAGTTACGGAGGAAGCCAACGAGCTGTCCGTTGCTGACCCCAAGCGGCCCTTGTTACGTCCGGCCGAATCGGTTTGTATATGATCAACAACTTATTTGTCGGTTTACTATAAAGATGGTGAAATCATGCTGACCTATCGACCGCTGCAATATCTGCGCCTGCCCCACAGATCTTTTGAACCAGATTCTCATCGATAGCCTAGCAAATGCCAGCACCCTTCCGCTACGTAAGTATTAGAACCATCTCCGTCTCCATCACCATGTCAGGCCTGGACAACAAAGCCTCCCACCGCGGACGTCTTCTGCGGCGCCGCTTGCGCCTCTTCGTACATCTTGCGCTGCCACAGGCTCGCCGCATGGTGTTGCCCGTCGACCGATAATCCAGACTTACCGAGTCTGTGCTCGGCGTAGCCGAACTTGATCAAGGAATATCCCCACCTATGTCTGTAGCGCAATTGGCGGACCTCCTCGCCAATCTCCTCCCTTATCTCCGAACCAACGTGGGGGAATGTCCCCTCCGCGGCAAGGAGAGTCTGAGTATCGGCGAGTAGGAGGGGGGCAAGAGCCGCCGCCGATGTGTAGTGAACAGGGAACGATCCCGCGGGAGTGAGCGTAGAGGGGACGACGGTGATGGAGACGTTGCCGGAGTGAAGTTGGGCAGCCATATGCCCGTCCGGGCCGTTCTCGTCGGACTCTTCCTCCTGAGGGAGGTAAAAAGTAGACCACTGGGTGTCCATGGCAAGGCGAATCTCCTCATTGTCCGACGTGTCCTCATCAGGCGTCGGGACGGAGTGGCGGCGCCTCTTCCGTTCCTCCTTCTCGCAGAGAAAGCGTGTCTCGACGCTGAACTCGAGAGCCGACATGAATTGCTTGAATGTGGTGTTGAAGGAAGGGATTTTGTCCGCCGGGCTGAACATCCACAGGATCCATCAACCCAGAGTTCAGCGGAAGTGGAGAGCAGAATAAAACCGAAAGGGCTCACACATGAAATTCAACGGAGACAGACTGCGATTCGTCTGGGATTCTCAGCAGAGGGACCCGAAGGGCGTCTTCGCTGTTCCAGAACCGGCCGGAGCTATAGTGCCTCGACAAATTGTTTTCGTGCCTCTGGCGGCGGCGCTCCTCGTGAACCTCGAGAGGAGTGACACGCAGCAACCTATCGTTGCCAAAATGGTGGAAGGGAGATCTGCGGCGGGAGTTGGTAAGGTTTGCACCTTCCTCGGCGGATCTGGCGAAGGAGATCGCCCAGGTAGGGACCATATCTAAGACGTGATTGACCATAAGGAAGGCGGGAACCTCGGTCCCGTTTCCGACACGGCTGATGGTGACGTTGAGGGTTACATTTTGGCCTGATGGCTCAACCGGAGGCGATGCCCATCAGTCATTCTAGAAATGAGTTTTCGTTCGACAGTCTTTGAAAACGCAAGCGCACCTTGAAGAAAGACGTCGCCATCAGGGAGGATCACGCTAAGACTGAAGTTGGCGCGTGAGTCGGTGTCCTGGGAGGCAATAAGAAGGTCGGACATCAGATTCAATCGCTTCAGCCAGCATCCATGGACAATACGAATGCCTGACAGAAACGCACACATTTTGGCACGTTGGATGCCGCCGATAGACCCCAGGCCCAGCCGTCGCTTGACCGGTTATGATCGCGAGGGTTGAAAAGAGAGACGGTAGTCTCTTCGCGTTCACCGGATGCCTTGACAGACGAGACGTCGAGGTCGGACGCGGGGAGAAAACCAGCCCGACCGGCAGGTCGCTCGATGATGGAGCCGTTTCTGAGAGTGAGAGCGAAGTAGTAGCCCATACTGGTCTCAGCCGAGGCTATCTGCAATTGCGAAATTGTTCTTCAGTCACGATCTCTGTCGATGCGTCCAGAGCGAGCGAGGATCTCACCGGCTTGTCGGCGTCTTCAGAGCTGATCCCCTCGTAATCATCAGTAGCGATGGGCGGGAACTACGGCGCAGAGGAGCGGGTAGCATGGTAAGTTTGAATGAATCAGGCATGAGCGAGACTGAGCAGCAAGTTGCTTACCTGGGTGTTTGGGACATGCACAGAGAAGGCCCGGATAGCCTCGAGTGGGATGGTGTTCGAGCCTAGAGAGCAATGGGAAGATCTTGTCTCAATACTCAAAGATATATTCACGTATCGCCAAAGATGACCTGAAACTTGCCATTAGCAGTAGCGAGTTCGTATTTCGCGTCATAGACAACCCGCTCCGACGAATGGATCTCCCAGAAGGTCTGGCAAAGAGGCCCCACTAGGTCAGGCCAGGACTAGGCGAGGAATTAAGGTTGCGATGAACACAGACCTCATTGTTGAGCATGTCGTCTGGCAGTCGAGGATTGGAGCTTCGTCACAAGGAGGTCATTGAGGGAGCAGTCGGACTCGTTAAGTCCACCTACAATACTCGTTCATCATCTCCCCATAACTGCTGTCACCGCTGCTGTAGAACGGCGCATAGACAATCTTGTGACGAGACTCTTGGTCCATCCAATCATTCGTAGTGTTCCAGACCGGCTTAGAGGGGAACTCCGCGTCGAGGGCGCTGGAAGGTGGGTGGATGGAAGAAAACCCCACTCGAGTCAGCTCCATCTCGTCGGTCCTTCCATCTGACGATGGATCCTGCACTGCAAACACTCACTGGAGACGAACATATCCCCTCTCCTTTAGTCTGAGGCCTACCTCCCATTTGACGATGTCTGAGCAATCCGATCCGTTGGCGGACAGCCTCGCCTCGGCTGGGAACACGGCCGCTGGCGAGATGTCGGGAGCCCTGACCCAGGCGAGCAGGTCGCACTTCCAGGTATCCTCCTCCTGATCCTCCTTATCGTCCGATGGAAGGGCGCTTCCTTGAGGGCGGTAGGTGACGCTTGCGATGTGGGCGTCCTTCTCAGCGAAGGCGGTGGGAAGGGAAGGGGATGCTTCGGTGGACAGGACGGTCCCGGTGGATATGTCGTAGCCAGCTTCGGCGGTGGCCGCTGCAAGGAGGGCGCTGCCCAGGACAAGAGCTATATGCATGTTGTTGTTAGAGAAGAGGGGAAGTCCTGGGGTGAGGGATAGAAGATGACGTGAGGACGAGAACCGACCGCACAGCGTATTTGTGTCGGCGGCCGGAGAGAGTGTGCCGAAGACGAGATCCAAGCCGGTGAAGGGAGGAGAGGAAAGGAGGAGGGGAGAGAGTTCGACTACCAAGAGGGCCCGCGTGGGGACAGCGCTGGAGGGGAAGGTGAACGAAAGGGGATTGATTTCATGCGCCTGGCCCGAGAGAAGAGAAGCAGGTGGGGAAGGAGGGATATCATTGACTGGGAGTTCGGCCTCATGGCTAATACAGTGACCATGTCGTGATCTCCCGGATTTGCCACCTCGGCCCTGCGCTTGTGACTTGAGACAGTTGCAATGAGATAACCCCCCCGCTTTCCTTCAATTAGACATCCTCGTCCTTGTGCTGACCTCCGGGTACTCCTCGTGAGCGAATTCTCGACGACAGGGTACTCTTGCCTGAGGTGTAGTACGCGACAGCATGAGGACCATGCATGCGCCTTCAGCACAGACTCTTGACAGTCGCAATTGATGTCCAGCGAAGCAAAACAGAAGGATGTCGACTCCTTTGTTACTTTGAACCCTTCATAGTTGAGCCTCCTCCTACTGTCCTGCCATGGACAGACAGGTGACACAAGGTTGTCGACTTGACCTGCTCTAAGCGTCGGTGTTTGATCAGAACTGCGCATGAACTTGTATCGTCCGCTGACGAGATATCTCCTTGATCTGGTCGAGTTTGCTTCCGCCGACAGCGCCAAAGTCCTCGCGTGGGTCTCCTTGTATATGGGTTTGTCACGACTTTCCTCGGCCGGCCTCACCGCGCCCTGCGCACATCTTGCGATGGGCCCAGGGGAAGGGGTGATGAGACACTTTCCTTTGCCCTGGCCTACCCACTCCCACCACCTTCTCCCTCCCCCAACCATGGTTTCTCTCACTATCCTCCTCGGCGCCGCTGCTGCTCTTGCCTGTTCGACCGCCTCTGCTCTCAACTTGCCCCAACGCCGGGGCGGGACTGGGTGGACTGTTATCGGTGAGCCCGACCCGCCTACTCTCATTCTCTCCTTCGAGGGTACTGCCCGCTGGCCGATGAGCTGACAGGCCCCCTTCCTCAATAGACAACAACCCGTTTTCTCAACAGGAGTACTGCAGGGTGTCTCAGCAGGTAGGCGTCCACATCCGATCAGATCAACTGCGGTGGACCACGGGACTGACAGGTGCTGTAATGCTTATCACAGAGCGCCCGAGGCTGGTCCCATGCTGGACCCCTCAATATGTCGATTTATGAGTTCCCATGCCCCTTCGTTAAGGGCTACCAAGATTGCACGCTGGTAAATCTGCGCTTCAAGAGCTCTCCTTGAAGCGCCTTCGACTGACGATCGCCTGCCTTACTTGCGGAATGTCCAGATTGAGCGCATCGCGACCAACATCAGGCAGGTTTGTCAATGCATCCGTTCGCTACGTTCTGTCAAGCGTGACAATGGAGACTGAAGAATCCGGTTTCGTCTACCGCAGAACGACACCATCGACTGGGTGGTAGACATCCCCGTAAACATCACTTAGTCCGGAAACAATCACTTCCTTTCTTTCGCCCTCCTTCTACTGACAGCGTGCGGCCGGCGCGTCCCTTTTTCAGCATGCTCGTCTACGAGCAGAACGGCACGCTAACGCAGTTCATGACCACGGTCCCTCCCACCGATAACACCGACTGCGATCAGTCGCTCCTCAAGTTGCCGTTCTCGGCTGCGTCGCTTTCTAACGCCACCGGTCTTATCGGCAAGCCCGAGGTCGGCTCGGCCACAATCGCCTCTTATGGCTACTGGGGAGCGCTCGCGCTCATGGCGGCGGGAGTTGCCGTGATCCTTTGAACGCATGACCGACCGCCTCGACTCGTCGGATGGGTCAGCGAAGTCGGATGGCGGGTGTTGAGGATTAGGGAGCGAGCAATTCTATTTCGTTAGCTGGGACGCGTGCAAAAGTTCAAATTAGAAAGCATTGGAGTTGGCCATGGGGCCTACTACTAAAGTGTTCACCGACTTGCGCTTGACGGCGCTTGAGACCAGTCTTGTCAGGATCTCACGGATTCACCACATAGGCTCCGCGCCTTTGTGACTCTCAGAACCTCGCAGACCTGCCACCTCGGCTCTGCGCCTGTGTAGCATCGCCCTTGTTTGCTCGGCTCCCATTTTTTCGGCCTATGGTTTCGGAGGGTGCTGAACTTTGCCCAAGCAGGGAGCTCGATTGATTCGGATCAGGAGCACGATTGCGCGCATGACTCCTGCCAGTTGGACAAAGTACGCGATTTGAGAGTCGGAGACCCCTCCGTATCCTCTCCCCACTGGATCCTCGCCCCACGGGTCGGTTGTTTTCTCGAAAGCGGAAGATGGAGCCTACTGGTGGAAGAGAACGAACGACAACTCGACCTTCCCGATGCGCGGAGCGGGCCTTCTTGTCACCACAGCCAAAGGCGCCTCAGTGGCGATAGGCCTGTCGATCACTCAGGTACTATCTTCCAAATTAGTCGCCTGTACTCTCCTGCCATAAACACATTCTGCTTCTGCACTGGGATCAGGGTGACACGTGTCTATCGTTGCTCGTTCGTCTCATGTAACAGCTGCACTCTTTTACTGAGCCAAGTGAATTCGTGTCGAAAAGAGTGTATCGCATTGAGTATACGCCGTAGAATAACAACGCATCATTCAACGTTGTCCTTGCCACCGCTAAGCAACCCCACCCCCGCCTTTTCTTGCAGCCTGCTCGTACGTGCTCCCGCCACATCCTCTTCCTTGTCCTGCTTCAAAATTCCCAGCGGCTCGCAATGCTTCCATACGGCGCGAAACTCGCCCCGGCAGAGGGCGGCGAGGTAGACGAGGGGGGTGAACACACTTCAAGAGGGGCGAAGGATTGTTAGGCAAAGATCAAGACGAGGACGAGAGAGAGAGAATTGCATACAGAGGCGAGAAGAGGGCCGCTGCATATTGAAACGAAGCAATGGATGCCCCTGATCTGATGACATTGGTCTACAATGGAAGGGCGAGAATGGGTCAGACGTGAACGCGGAAGTACGGAACAGACTGGAAGAGGACTTACGAAGAACATCCAACAAAGTATAGGTACGGCGACAACAAGCAGCGTTGTCGAAAGCAGCCCGACCATTGTGTACAAGCCCAGACGAAAAGACGAGGACGTCAAGCCTAGGACAACAAGTCTCGGTCCTGTCGGCCCTCCCCCGAATGGAGTCTCTTTGAGGGGCGGGAGGGTGTTGTAGAAGGGTGTGGAAGGGGCCGGATCAACGGAAAGCAGCCGACGAGCGGCCTTGGTGCGGGCTAGGGCGATGTCCAGGCGAGCGAGAGCCGAGATGAGAACAGAATGCAGGACTGAGCAAGAAGGAGGAATGCGTAAGCATCAGGAGGCGGGATGTGGAGAAGACTGAGCCACTGACAGATCATCATGACCTGAGTGCTGATGACTGTCGGCGAAGTGAGGAAAGCGTCAGCATCAGCACTTTCGGGAGAACGGCAAGACTCACATATGGCATATCGATCAAAGTCGCTCAATTGGCCTGAAACGTCGTTGCCGTCACCGTTCTCCGACTGGAGCCTGGTGAAAGCTCTAACCATCCAAACGAGGAGGGGAAAGCCGAGCGCCATCATGGACAGGATCGTGCATGAGCCGAGGAGCATGCCTCTCAGGGAGTTATCGACCGCATAGAGCCTTCGATAGCCTGGGCCCCCGGTAAAGGTCAGGAAAAGCATGGGGAGGAGGAGGAAGAATGACCCGGGGTGAAGGAAGAGCGCCATGGAGGTGAGCAGTCCGCCAGCACCGTAGGCGAGGAGGTGGATCCCAGGCCGCAGGACGACATTGCTGTGGACAGGATCTGTGATAAGCGTATGAAGCTCTGTCAGAGAAGGCAGTGTGAGACGGGGTGAGAAGGAGGGCGACGCACGGCCAGCAGCGTTCCACGCCACAGTTTCACGCGATCCGCCCATGAACCAAGAGAGAGCCTTGCCGGTGGGATTGGTCTGCGGGAACGACGTTAGCTGCTGGACAACATGGAGTGCCTTATCCATCGGCATTCAACTAACGCCGTTGAAGGTAATCATAGACTTTAAGAACAGGTAGTCCAGGCTCTCCCATTCCTGCCAGACTGAAATGAGCGTGGCAAGCACAAGTGCGAGCCCAACATGGGTAATAATAGGACCCTCCATGGCGACGCCCTCATTGTAGGTGTAGATGCTGAGAATCGGCCAGGCAAGGAGTTGTCGTCGTCCTTCTGCTCCTCTTACGACAGCCTCAGCCGTGCTCGTCGAGAGCAACTCGGTCGTCGCCGCTCCTTGCGCTTGCTCGAAGGCATCCGCGACGGCCTCAGTAGCTGTAGGAGGCCTGACAGCCACGCGAAGGGCGTCGTCCTCGTCGATAGCGATACAAGTGGTCACCCACTCTGCGAGCGGAAGAGCGAGGATAAATGCAAGCTGCAGGTTGGAGGGGGAGCGAGCTAAACGTCAGCTGTGGAAGGGAGAGAGAGAAAGTCGCGCCCACCTGAGGGCCCAAAAAGCTGTACGTTTGCTCGATCATGCTTAGGATGAAAGGGTGAAGATACGGACGGCCTGGGTTGTCGAAATGCGGAGCGCACGAGAAGACTGTGTCGAGCGACGATACAAGGTTCGGAGTAGGGCGGGTGATGCACGAGGGGCAAGCCGAAGGACGGCAGGCTCTCGAAAAGCTATTTCCGGGCTATAGTGCGGATGAGGCGGAAGGCTGGGTGTGCTCGTAGGGGACTCAAAAGCACTGGACATGAGGAAAGTGGATCCAGTGAGGCGTGAGAAGACTCCGTCCGTATCCATAGTTGACCTTCCTATGTGTCTAACTATCTACATGACAGCCTTCTCCCGCTTTTCCTTTGCTTTTTCTATCACGGACTTTCTGTCTTCTCATCCCCTCCCCCTCCCCATCTATACCCTCCCCTCTTCTCCCTCCCTAGCTAGACTCTCTCCCCTTCCTCCCTCTCACTGTCTCTCAAAGGGTCATGCCGTCCTTGACGTTGATCCAGGACCTCAGTACAAACAAAGAGTTAGAAGCGGGGTTCAGGATAACGATGAGAACTCAATTAAGGCTCGAAGCAACTCCCCATCCGGTCGACGTCCAGCGCTCTCTCGTCTCGCTTGACTGTCGATCAACGTTGCGAGGTTTTAAGTACGATCTGCGTGATGGTGGAGCTGTCTCAAATCGCAACATGCAAGCCGGGCATCATTACATGTGTGTCTCGCTCGGCCTTAGCTCTTGCGCTTGCAGCTCGCGGCTCCACTGCGCGACGCTCGACGTCAGGGAGCTGACCCCCAAATCAAAGCGCAGTCAGTCAACACGACCATGTTCGACTCGTCCCAAGCCTTATGTCCTTCTCCAGCTTCCTCGGCTTGCTCCTGGCATCGCCGTCCACAAATGCAGAGTGAATCGGGTTCCTCGCTCCCCTGCCATCGAGTTCCTGGCTCTGACCCACATGCCGGCGCGTCTTGCTGTCGTCGCTCCAATTATCAGGCCTTCTCCTCTCCAGCCGCTGTCGGTATCAGCATCGACATCGCAGACCATTGATATACCTAGCAATGTCTGGAGGCCGTTCCTTCTTTCGCTTCCCTCTGGCGAAGACAGTGAATTCGCCGGCCCGTCATCGATGGCGCGGCTTGACCCTCGAACGATGGGCACGATTCCATCGCTGCCTGCTCAGGTAAACGTCTCCCAGGGCCCGCTTGCTGCCTCGATACTAGCGTAAGCTGTCAGATTTCCTCCTGCTGCTTGGATGCTCCCATTGGTCTACAACGACCTCCCGGTGGACCCGTCATCGTCGGACCCCCGCCAGCGGCGCTGCCTATCGGCCTGGAGCGCAGAATGTCATCTATGAGGCAGGCTCGAAGCAGCGAGAGCGGGCAGGTCATAGTACGTCGTCGGTGCGGTGACTCCAAAACGAGCACTCACGCTGAATCTTGCGATACAGCGCTCTTTTAATACGCCCGATGATGGCAACGGTCTTCTCATTCGTTACTTGTCCCACATCCTTTGCTTTTCATCCTTCTCCCTCGAGTCCCGTCATGCCATACTTCCTTGTTTTCTCATCCCTTTCGTCCCCTCTATTATTTTCACCCCTCGCCCATACACGCTCAGTTCATCGCACATCTTGTTCTGCACGTTGACTATCATCTGCATTCGACAAACCTCCTCAAGGCCTCAAAGCGAGCCCGTGCCATTTCCAGCATTCCAGTTCCACTCTTCTGCCGACGCCTCTCTCCTTTCTTCTTTCATCCTCTTCAGCCCTCGACTCTTGGGCCAATCCTAACACTCACCCGCCCCTTGTTTGGGATGGATCCTGCAACCAAGTTCACGCCAGTGCTTGCCGGGAGACGAAGTATGAGGAATGAAGTCTATGCTGAAAATCGTTGGACACGTGGCCTGGATAAAGGCCCTATTTCGGATCGCAAGGGACCCAATTGCGTGAAAGTAGCCAATAGCGAAACAGGAGCGTGATCTTGACAGAGTTCAATGACCCTCTGTCTATCCTCCCTCGACGCGACGAGGCAAAGCCGCTTTATATGTACGCAATAAAGACGCACACTGTAGCGAATGCCTCTGTCTCCACCTCGACTGTAAAGTGCCGCATCATCCTGCGGCCAAGCCATTTGCATTTCGACTCTTGACCTTGTCTCACCATCCGACCAATGATATTATTTCATCCACACCCATTCTTGCTTTCCCGCATGAAGGACGGATAGCGCCAAGCGCTGTGGATGGATATAAAAGGCGACCAGATGAGCTTCGCTCTTCTTTATCCACTCGCTCGCTCACTATTCTCTGATCCTCCGTCTCCGCTTCCTCCCTTGACTCTCCAGCTTTACCTTCTCCTCGCACCACTACAACAGCGATCATGATGGACATGTCTGGATCTGGATCAAGCTCTATGAAACATACATGCAAGAGTACGTCCCTCCGCCTCCGCTCTCCCTTGTCCGACACCACTGTATCTACCCTCTCCACTCTCCGTCGCCTGTTCTGCTCTTTCACCACCCGGCCTCTCCACCACTAATGTATTTCGCATCGCTGACCACATGCTCAGTCTCTATGCTCTGGAACTGGAACACGATCGACTCGTGCTTCCTCTCGCAATCCTGGCACAACACCACCACCGCCAAATTCGCCGGCTCGGTAATTGGCGTGTTCTACCTGGTCATCGCGATTGAAGGTGTCCGCCGGCTGGGGCGGGAGTATGATCGGAAGCTTGTTCTTGCGCACAAGGTGGGTCTTCCCCTTTCACTACTGTGAGCGTGGGCGAGTCGCTGAATAGATGAAAGGTGAAGGGCGAGGAGTGCAAATCGGCCCCGTACGTCTCCTCCTCCTTCGTCTTTCGTTGCATAATGTATACGTGCTGACAGAGCACACAGGATCCTTCCGAGTTGGGCCCAGCAGATCGTCCGGGGATGTCTGTATGGCTCACAGTTTACTGCTTCTTTCCTCGTGTACGCCCAGGTTTCCTCATCATCCTTATAAATCACTCTGCCTCTTATTCGAACTCGGTGCTAACTTGCCCTTGGCGCAGGATGCTCCTCGGCATGTACTACAATGGCTACATCCTTCTCGCCATCTTCATCGGCCAGACTACCGGCTATATCCTCTTCGGACGAGATACGCTTGAAGCAGGAAGCGAGGGAGATGTGGCTTCCGGGAGCTGCTGCTAAGCTGGACTTGGTTCGGATGAAGTCATTGGATGCCGGTTGAGTGTGGGTCTTGTGTGCCTATGGCATGATGATGCATATCAGTTTCTCAACAACTCTACACGCCCAGTCATCCCTTGACCAGTCTCAATCCGTCCTCTTGACATCCCCACCTTGACTCACCTTGACAAATCCTGCCTACTCCTTGAATTTCCTAACTGGTACTCGCACCTCGACACCACCATCCAACTCATACGCCCTGACTTCCAGCTCGACCTAGCTGAACCCCTAGTCCAGCACCGTTATATTCCTTGGTCCAATAAGAAGGAGCGATTCCTCCTTGACAAAGATTGGGATCGACTTGAGGGCGGTGTCGGCGATCTTGACCCATTTCGAACTGGCAGTGACGCTGCCCGTTCAAAAATTGGCCCATCGTCCGGCTGGGAGATAGAACGTCGCTAGGTCTTTGAGGAAGACTGGTGCGACGAGGAGCGAGTCGCCGAACATGCTAGAGCGCTTGTCAGTCACTATTCCACCCATGAACAGACAGGAGGGATCACATATTGCTTTTCGAGGTAAACGCAGATGGGATCGACGAGGCACTCGAGATCACTGGTTGTATGACGGGGAGACCAGTGGAGACTGATTGTATCTACTACAGCTCGTCAGCGATGGATCACTTCACGAAGGGAAAGGCGAGACTTATTGGGTGTAGATGCACGGCATGAGCCGAAGCTTTGCCCTGACCATCTTGGCGGTCGTCGTGGCAGCCGCATCGCCATAGTTCCACGGGACTCGGTACGAGCCAGATCAGTTTAATCTCAAGTGCGATGAGAACAAGCTCATCGACCTTCGACAAAGATCTCCCCGGGCGGGTGGACCTACTCACTTTGTCAGCTGAGTGTTTGACGGATAAATGACCATCGCGAGACACCTCGAATGCGCCGATATCATCACTCCAGAACCAGAATCTACATGATGCCAAGCTCAATCCACCTCGGAGAGTCTCCGCTATCGCCTCGATCGAGATCTCGCTGTCGCGTCCCCAGTGAGCGGGGAGCCTTTGTCTACCTGCTGTTGCCGATCGAGCGAAGAGCGCCGCTTCTTCTTGCCGATGACCTTCAAGATGGTCTCGAAGATGAGCTTGTTGTCAAAGTGCGCGAAGTAACTGGGCTCATCAGCGTCGTATCCAAGTGGAGAGAAGACTATGACTTGCTTTTGCATCTTCTATGGATCCGAACCGGCATGCCATCTAACGTCGAGATGTGAGACTTGCCCTCCAAAGTCCGGCTTGAGGGTAGCCACGCGCGGAAGTTCCCCCTTATGCTGCACCCTCTATGTCCTCTCACAATGTTAAACTAGAGTCAAGCTCAACAGGGTCTTCTTTTCCCCGCTGATTCTGGCAAGCCCGTTTCTTGGCTGTGGCTGCGCTAGACAGTAGATAAGGACAGTGGGAATCCCGTTAATCCATTCATGCGCGTCACTAATTAGATGACGAGGCATTTGGCTAACTTAAGAGTCATAGTTACTCCCGCCGTTTTCCCGCGCTTGGTTGAATTTCTTCACTTTGACATTCAGAGCACTGGGCAAAAATCACATTGCGTCAACATCACTTTCTGGCCAATCGCAGTGCTATGTTTTAATTAGACAGTCAGATGCCCCTTGTCCGCACCAGTTCCGAGTTGATTGTTGGTCGTACGCTGGACGCCGTGAGGCAGATGACGCCGCTCACAGCAGTCCTCAGGCAGCTTCGCCAGGGTTGCCCCCAGTAGCCCAAAGTCCGCGATGCTGCATGCAACACCCCGACGTACCCAATCCTTAGAGCCAATCCTTTTCCCGAAATTACGGATCTATTTTGCCGACTTCCCTTACCTACATTACTATATCCACTAGAGGCTATTCATCTTGGAAACCTGCTGCGGTTATGAGAACGACTAGGCGTGAGAACAATACGTTCCGTTGGTGTTTCAAGGACTGTCAGGAACACACCGGACTGAGCAAAGGTTTCAACTATATTCGCCATTCAATCTTGGCTCCGGACATTCGGTTTCAGGGTTATAGGCAGTTAAGGAGAAAAGAGAACTCTTCCCAGGGCCCCTGCCAGCGTTACCACCTCCATCTACGTTGCCGTCAAAGATCCACATCCTGCGCTGTTCTACTGCCGCACGCTCAATTTGAAGATATCCGGTCTCGAGTAATGGCCTCTGACGTCGAGGTCCATGTTGCCGCGAATGATGTCGTCTAGATCGATCTCGGCGCTCAGCACTCTGCGGCCCAGAATGTACTTCAGCGTCAGCCGGAGGAAACAGTTGAAAGGAAAGGGTGGGAGAAGAAGGGTGAAAACGTGGTGATGGCGAACGCACCCTTCCGACCCGCGCAGGGGTCCGGCAAGAACCTCGCCCATGGGCGAGACGATGACGGACCCGCCAGCGATCATGACCCCTTCTGGATCAGCGTCTCCCTCGATGGCGTGGCCTTCCGGGTAGTCCTAGGGTTCGAAGTATAGACTGTCAGCTCAGGTCCAGGATAGATATTGATCGATGGGAGCGAGGACCGACCTTCTGCTGAGCGAACTGCGACACAAGACAGGCGCGTCAAATCAGTCAAGACGGGCGGCGAGGAGTTGCGAAGAGAGTAGCGTGACTCACTTGACATGCCGACAAAACGAAGCACCGTCCCTCCATCGCGATGTGCCGCATGCTCGCCTGCCATCCCTCGCGCCCGTCGACGGTTGGGACGCAGTACAGCTGCGTGCCCTGATTGTAGAAGTGCGTCCGGAGGAGCGGGATGAGGTTCTCCCAGCAGATGGCCGCGCTGATCGTGACTTCCTCCTCCGCGACAGTCTCCTTGACGACTGAGAGCGTCGATTCGTTTCCGAAGCCCCAGATCAGGCGCTCACTTGCCGTCGGCATGAGCTGGTCGGATCAGTGCGGTCTGATCAGCCCACCGAGTCGTCTTCTCGAGAGCAAGAAAGAAAAAGGCGCACCTTCCTTCGCTTATACACGAATCCGTCTTTGGGGCTGAAGAATCCAACCGAGCAGTAGAGCGTGCCGCCATCCTTCTCGATGAGCCCAGAGACGATAAAGACTCCGTGCTCCTTGGCGATCTCCGCGATCCTTTCGGTCGCCGGCCCAGGCATGGCGACGGCTGCCTTGTGATAGGCGAGGAACTCGTCTCTGCCTGCGTCCGACCGCGTACCGACGACCGCACCGAACGAGCTGAACTTGGGATACCCTCCGATGCTGGTCGTTTCAAGGCCAAAAGGGCAAACATGGCCATCGCCGCGGTCAGCACTAAATCAGTCTCGCACGCGCACGAGCGAGGACAGAAGGGAGACGACGCACAATGCCTCTGGGAAGACGAGGACCTGGGAGTTGTCCCGCTCCTTGGCTTGCTTGACGAGCCGCTCCATCTTGGCGAGCGTCGCCGGGAGATCGTATCTGTCTGTGCAGGCCTGGGCGACGGAGACCACGAGCTTGACCATCTAGAGAGGCGGGATGCGAGCGGCGAGAGTCAGCTCATTATTGAGCCAGAAGGATAGGGACCAGCAAGGGTAGGACGGACTGTGTCTGTCAAGTTGGGAGTGAGAGGGTGGGCGTTGAGTGTAGAACGAGGCAAAGGGCCAAAGCTACAGGAGAGAGCGGGTAAGCTACTAGACTGGTCGAACGTAGGGTGAGGTGAGGATAAAGACACGCGCCTTAGCTCCCGGAAGTGCTTCGTGAGAGACTGAGGTGCAAGAGGGAAGGAAAGCTAGGAAAGGTTGCCTTAAGGCTAGGGCGGAAACGGAAACTTAGAAGTATGGGGAAGGTACGTTGCTAAGGCTTAGTCGCTGGTGGGTGTGCAAGTGTTGTAGATATCCAGCCAGCCACTAGCTAACAATTGTTGGGACTTGATTGCTAACAGTTGATAGACTATAAATCTGATACTTCGATTGTGAGTCTAACCCAGGTCTTCACACTTAGCCGGTGATGTCTTTACCGTTAGACGAGCGATGTCAGGATCTCACGGATCCACCACATAGACTCCGCGCCTATGTATGTGGCTGTCAGGACCTCGCGGACCCGCCACCTCGGCTCCGCACCTGTGTAGCATCGCCCTTGCTTGCTCGGCTCTCATATCTTCGGCCTCTCTTCAGTCAAACTGTTCCATACTCTTTGTTTCTCACTCTTATCCCATAAACGCCAATTCATTATACGTTTTGTTCTGCCCTCTGACTATCATTTGTTTTCGACAAACTGCCCAAGACCTCGAAGCGAGCCCGCGCTACCTACATCCACGACCTCAGTCCCCCTCTTCCACCGGCGCCCCTCTCCTTAGCCATCCTCCTCAGCCCTTGTCCCTTAGGCAAAACCTACCAAATAGACCAATTTTAAACGCTTTATGTTTTTCAAAGTAAAAATCCTGGTTCCACGACGCATCGGATGAATGGCATGCCGCATCATCAAGAGGCAAGGTCCAGCCGACCAGTACACACCTTAAGGCGGACCAGCCAACCACGTCTTAAGTCTCGACAACGAGCTTTTTAACTGCAACAGCCTTAATCTATACTAATAGAGCTGGAAAAACCGCGGCTGCCAGCACCAGACCTGTCCTCCATTCATTCCTCGTCAAGGGATCTGAATTGTACTCATTCCAGTTATAAGACCCATAGAGCCCTGTATTGTTATTTATTGTTACAAACAAAGTCATCACACAACTGTGCGCGTTTTATTCCTCTTCCGGCTCCACCTGCGCTACCTGAGGCAAGCTGACGGCCTGCCAGGCGAGCGTCCCTAGCGTCGCGAGCGAGATGGCATCCCAGAACGTAAAGGGTTCCATCAGCTGAGCCTGACCAAACCAGCCGTGAAAGAGAGTTGGAAGCGCAAGAAGAGCCCGGGATGCAAAGGCGAGAACGGCGGCAAAAGAGTGCTGGCCGGCGAACGTCCGGAGACGATAGTTCAGGTAAATCTGGGCGCATGTCAATCAGCGTGAGCCAGCTCCCAGTACGCGCGAAACTCACTTGGCTGAGCGCCGCCGTAAACCAGGCACCATCCAAGGCCGGATTCAAGAGGTTGAGGAGAACGTAGGTGATGTACGAATCGGTCGAGATCTTGCCAAAGTCGTCGTCGGCCTCGGGTGCGCTGGCAGTGATGATGTGCGCCTTTACGGGCGAGAACTGAATGGCGAGGGTGACGACAACAAAGAACTGAGTGTGACAACCGTCAGCCGCCGCTGCTGTCATAGACTGAGGAGCACTCACCAGCAACTTTGCCCTCGTCGAGAAGGTTGCATCGACATGCGCACTCGCCCGCTCCGAGTGCGTTGAAAGCCGGCGAGTAACCCCAACCGGGATCCATCCGTACCAGTCAAACTCGAGGCGACCAAACAGCACGATGATAGGCCAAAACTCCACACTGATAATAGCCCAGCCGATGAGGCGGCTCGCAAGGTCCTTCAAGAGGAACCAGCCAACTACGATGCTGAACGTGTGGTTCAGAAAGATCCCAACCGGGCTAATGCCGGTCGAGATTGACCGGGTCATCGCGTAGTGCATAGCAGCGCTAGAGTAATGGCTGGGAGTCAGGCCATGGTGCGATCGCAACTCCACTAGGAGATACTCACAGCCCAACGGGAAACATCAACGCAGCGCCGAGGTATCCGACGATGGAGCGGGTGAGCGGATGCGTGCCCGGATAAAAGTGGTTGCCGAACAGGGCGTCTGTGAGCGAAGGAAGGAAAGTCAGCTCGGCTCGCCGACTCTCGAAAGTACTCCTCACTCAAAAGTTCGGCATGGTCGTGCGACGCTGCGGCCCGATATTCCGTTAGGTTCTTTGAGACTTCTTGGCCTTGTGTGAAGTGGAGCGCGGCGGCTCCCAAAGCAAGCTTGCGAGGGGTAGCGGTGTTCCAGGTGATGTGCCAGTCAAAGGCGAGATCTGGATAGAAGGCAGTGTGAGCCATGGGGGCAGCGCTGCTGCACCTAACGTGAACACCCACTCACTTTCCAAAGGTACATCAGTCTCGTTTTTTGGCGTCCGAGGTAGCTCGAGGTAGTCCTTGGGCCCAGGACGGTTGAGCCGGGAAGTGAGAAAGGGCCCGTACCGCCAGCGGGTGCGATTGCCGGCGCTCGCGTCGTCCTCAAGCTCCAGAAGATTTTGAAAGTGGCCCTTGTTATCCCAGCTGTTCATACATGACTTAAAGTGGACACTGATGCCTAGGCATTTGTACTGGAGAAGTAAGACGTGTTAGAGAAATATGCGCGCGGTCTTGGCGAGTCGAGACACTGACCGAGACCTTCTTGAGGTCAGCCAAGCGAGCTTTGAACTTGGTCGCGTTGTACATGGGAGCATGCCAAACCATTGTGACCGCAGAGCGGGTGACAATGTCGTAGCCTGTGTGCAGCTTGACGGCGGCGGTCGCTACAGTAGATGGCGACGCGCTGACTGAGACGGCATCCTTGATCTCGGCCGCCGTACGCGGGGTCTCTCGGGGGGTCTCTCTCGGGATGAGCAGCGCCTGCACGGCTCCGGAGCGAGTCAGAAAGTTGGAGAGCGCGTCCGCCGTCGCGTCGTCGTCCAGAGGAGCGTAGCCTCCCTCTAAGGGGAGCCCGGCTGTCCAGACGGGAACCCCAAACGGTGAGTTGACGGAAGAGTGCCATTTGACGGGCCGGTCGCCGATCAGAGAGGAGAAGGAAGAAGAGGGCAGCATGTGGAAGAACGCGATAAGCCTCGGATTCGTGTTATTGCTGTCGATCATGGCAGGGCTGGAGCGAGACGGAATGAGCGGGCAGAAGCGGGAACGAGCTCGACCCAACTCACAGAAGCTCCTTGGGAATCACCACCCGGGCGGTCGTCTTGATCGGCTTGGAGTAGATAGGGACATCCCGGAGGACGATCTCGCGAAAGATGGGGATGAATCTGCCCCGCCGGCGTTCGCTTTCAAGCACATGCCCTGGGATGTCCTTCCACCCGGCGAGCCATTTGGATTCATCCGGCTCGTATCCGGCAGCATCAAGATCGGCAGCCTCTTTGTTGAAGCGGACGTAGATGGTAGCAGCAAGGCCGAACCGCTCGACCGCAGCGCCGTCCTCTTTAAGACCGAAGTACGGCCGGACAATGTGCTCATCCCCCGCGACTGCGCCTGCCGCCGTCGCCTTCCAGTGGGACTCTACGTGCGTTTGCCCAATCGTACTCCATATATTCTTGACGGCGAGAAACGCCGTTACACCGAGGAATCCAATGATTCCCAGCCCAACGAGAGCACACAAGTTGAGGCAGAAGCGGCGAGGGGTGAGTTTCGACGCGCGAGGGCGACGGGGGCGAGGGGCGCCATCGAGATCCAGGAGCGGCTGCTGTACTGTCGTGGCCGTCTTTTCGATGCTCATTGCGAGCGACAGGATAGGGGAGAAAGGGGTTGATGATGGTTGGGTGCCTGGAGCTGCATAGGGCGAGGGCGAGGGCGAAGGGGTCCGACGAGTAAGGTCCATCTTCAGGTTGTGCGAGACAGATACAGAGCAGGACGCGCGACCCCTCCCCCCGCCTACCCGCCCGGCACAGGCTGCCGGCCCTCGTTGCTCCACGTGGTGCATGCAGTCCAGGGAGTTTTCATCCGTGACTCCCTTCCTCCGGAGACTGAGAGAAGGATTAGCCAAGGCGGCAAGCTGTGGAAAACAAAACAGGCGTGCGCGCAGCAGCTCGATCGCTTCCTTAACAAAACCGATCAAGGTCAATCAATTATTGAATCTCCACAATAACAGTGGTCCCATGTCTTTCCTTGCCAACAGCCTATCAGCTCAGGATCAGTGCATGGGATGATCTCCGTCCTGGCCCGCTCGAGAGAGTGTCCGAAGAAAGGGTGGCGACGCTGCAAGACGAGCAAGATCAGACAAGCCAATCCACTCTATTGATCACGCAGATCCACTTCTGATGGATGCCTTGATATGCGAAAGAGTCCGGCTCATAGCGAATTGGGTCGTCGTCCGGAGCGCTAAAAGACGAACCCATCTGCTCAAAGTGCCCGTTGGCCCGCCCAGCTGTCGGTCTTGTTGATCGTCGTAAGATAGTGCCCGCAACTGCGATAGGACAAGATGAGCCAGCTTAGGGGGAGCGGAAATGATGAAGTAGCCCTGCCCGAATTCATGGAACCGACACCCTTGCGAAGGACTTTGAGCTGGTCCTTTCAGTAGTTGAATTCGGGGAAGCTCATGTGACCGCCTGGAAGCAAGTCAGTTGTCACGCTCTCGCTCCGCGAATGACGCGCGCAGCCTGTCCTGAAGAAACATAGGGAAGTCCGCGAGCCGATCGTACGAGCCGATGCTGCGCGATAGATAGCTCAGCACTCCTCCATCACATGGGACTCGAGGTAGAAGACCCACATCCACCGAAGGTATTTCGCTTCTTCCCTCCCAGTAATTGATCATTTCCCCTCGCATCATCAATGACCCTAGGCCTATCACCCTCGTTGACCTCCACCATACATTCTTTGAAATTGTCCGCGCTCTGAGGATCGGCAAGCCCTTTGTGACCAACCTACCGACCTAACCTACACGTGTGATATTAATGAACGGAATACAATACCCTAAAGGCTACGTGGGCTTTTGTGGGCCCACTTAGCCTTTCTCGCTGCATTTGGGACGCAGTTTGCGATCATGTTTCGCGCTGATGCCTGTCTGTTTATGTCGGTCAAACGCACTTTCGACTTTGATTCCTCTGTGATCTCCTGTCTCCCGTGCCCGTCCATTGATTCACCTCATGCGGGCCTGAACTTGCTCTATGATTAAAGTGCCCGCCTATTCAGGTGACATGGGCTGTCCTTGACAAAAGAGAAATGAGACCATGAGATTGCTTGCAATCAAGGTGAGAGCCGGTCAATTTGCCACTCGCCGCCCTCGCGCCGGAGATACCTGAAGCGATCGTGGAGCCTCGAGGGCTGGCCAGACCAAAACTCGACCTCGCTGAGGGAAAGAGGGGTGAGAACACTCGTCAGCAGCCGCCAGTCAAAAACCAAGCGTGCACGGGCTCGCAACTCACTCAGGCACCACCCTCCACCCACCCCAGAACTCCGGGCACGGCACCTCGCCGTCCTCCCCAAACTTGGCTTCCACCTTCCTTACGCGTCCCTCGAGCGTATCCTCATCGATGACCTCACTCTGCCTGCTCGCATATGCTCCCAACCGCGACCCTCTCGGTCGCGAAGCAAAGTACGCCGCCGATTGTTCGGCCGTGAGCTTCTCCACATGGCCCGAGATCCGCACCTGCCGCGAGGTCTCGTGCCAGTAGAACGTGAGGGATGCGAATGGGTTGGCATTCAGCTCGGCCGACTTGCGGGAGGTGTAGTTGGTGAAAAAGAGGAAGCCCGTCGCGTCGAGCTCTGGAAGGAGGTTAAATCGTGGGTCGAGTCACGTCAGCGTTCGCCGCGCGTTGCTGACGACCCTCTCTTCCGCTCAATCAGGTGCTCACCCTTCAGTAGCACGACCCTAGCACTCGGCCTCCCCTCCTTGGTGGCCGTCCCGAGGACCATCGCCTCGGGCTCATGGACCTTCGGTGTCCCCTCAGGCTCGCCCGCAGCGACGGGGTCGAGCGCCGCATTCAGCCATCGCTGGAACTGGACGAGCGGGTCGGGGGAGAGCGAGGAGGGCAGAAGACGAGGCGTCTGGTACTGGTTGTGGCTGTCGATCTTGACGTGAGGGCTAGAGTTCGACGACGACGACATGGTGCGACGGCGGGTGGGAGGCTGAAGAGAGGAGACGCGAGGCGCGAGGGCGGGCACGAGATTCGGGAGACGGTAACGAGGGAGACGAGGGCGAACGATCAGAAGAGAAGAGACCGTCGTCGTTGGGGGCATGCAGTGAATGGGGAGTGGGACGGTGACGATCTTCGTTCGGGGGAAGGAGCGAGAAGGGGGCGGCGGGTCACCGATGGCCGCCCGCTTGCTCCGGTGATGCGCACGTGACCTGTCGCCTTTCGCTCCAGCTTTGTTGAAACGTGTGCAAGCCGTTCCCATCGATAGAGTAATGTGAAATGGGGTAACCAGGAGCGAGGAGAAACAGTAGAAGAAGCGAAGGAACGAGAGAGATGCACGCGAACCGGGGGGAAAAGCGAAAGGGTGTAAGGGAAAAACTAGAGGTGTGAGGACAGAAGCGAGAGAGAGAGAGACCGAGGTATATGCTGTGTAAATCAAATGAGAGAGAAGGAGAGACGAGAGAGAAATGCCAGCGAGCAAGGGGAAAGGGACATGGGAGTAACGATGAAGCGAGCCAGCGGCGGTACGTCGTTTACGACCAGACCTGGAGAAGAAAGAGAGAGAGGAAGGGACATGTCAGCGCCAAATTGCCTCAGTCAAGGAAGAGAAGACTCATTCACCTTGAGGAGCGAGTCCCAGGATCCCGTGCAGAGCGCCATGCCGTCCTGGCTGACGCCGAGACACGAGACGCGGTTTTCGTGGCCGGTAAGAACGCCGACGCGCTCGCCTTTGAGCGTGTCCCAAACGTTGACATTGTTGTCGTCGTAGCCGGCAAAGAGAATACGGCCCGAGGCGGAGAAGGCGACCGAGGTGATGCCGCAGAGAATGTTGTCGTGAACGTACGAGTTGAGCTCGCGGTCCGCCCGGAGGTCGAAGAGCCGGCACGAAGCGTCGTCGGATCCAGTGGCAAAGGCGTCGCCGTTGGGGAAGAACCTGAGAGAAAGGAACATAATGATCAGCGAACGTGGAAGGACCAAGTGCGAGCGCGGGTACCCACTGGACGGCGTTGATGTCACTCTCATGGCCGGTGAACGTCTGGACGGCCTTACCTGACCGGATGTCCCATACCTTGGCCGTGGCGTCACAGGCTCCCGAGACAAAGACATTGGCGTTGGGCGAGAGAGAAAGGCTGAAGAAGGAATATCAGCGCCGACTCAAACCAGTCCCACCCTTGCTACCGCTACTGACGACATAACGTCCCCTGTGTGGTCGTTGAAATCCATGATACGGACGCCTGCATCAATGTCCCAAAGCATGCACGTCATGTCGCCCGAGGAAGTGACGATCTGGCGATCGTTGATGAACCGACAGCACGAAAGGTAGCCCGAGTGGGCCGAGAGCTCCCTCGCAGCCTTGGGCGGTCCACCGGATCCTGACGTCGACGCTCCCGGCTTGATCGAATAGATGGAGCAAACGTTGTCGAGTCCTCCGCAGGCGACAAAGTTGCCCGACGGCGCATATGCGCACGTCATGACCCACGAAGACCGGAGCGGAATGGCATGGACCTTGTTGGTCGAGTAGGCGTCCCAGACGATGAGCTTGCCGTCCTGCGAGGCCGAGACGAGGTGCTGGCGGTCCGTCGCCCAGTGCATGGCGTAGATCTTGGCGAGATGACCCTTGAGCGTCCGGCGAGGCTTCATGACAACTCGCGGCAGCGGCTCCAGCTCGGCAGCCTGCGACCGGACTGGGTGGGCGGCATGACGAGGAGCGAGAAAGGCAGCCAGCCACGGACGACGGTCGAGAAGGACAGAAACAAAGGGGCGGGGGGAAGGTAGGGGGCGCGTGCGGGGTCCAGGACGAGAGAAGGGAAGGTCGACGCGCGAAGGGGCGAAGGGAAAGAAGGTGAGAGGAAAACGGGGGTCAGTCGCAGATTCCTTGTTGCCCTCCCTAGTACCGATGGCCGAGAGAACGAGAGATGATGGCGACGACAGAGGGAGAAGAAAGAAGCCAAGCGGAGAGAGGGAGAGAAGGGACCCTGTCTCGTCCGTCGCTCTCGAGCCCATCCAGCCGGCCTCTACCCCCGCGCGGCGAAAGCAGGGAAGCTCGCATGGGAAGCCTCAACATGCTGCCATGATCGCTCTCTCGCTCCTGCCCAGTCCCAACAGAGAGACAGAAGGCGAACGAGCCTAGAAGAGGAGGAGTACTCCGTCCTTCCCGCTCGCTCTCCTCCCCAGCCGGGAGCGCGGCCCGAGCCCTCTCTCTCCCATGCTCCTTGTTCGATTCTCCACTTCTCTCTCGTCCGCCCTGGGACTCACGCGAGGTGTCGGCAGTCTGGTCACGCTTGGCACGGATCTTCTCCTTGAGGCCCTCGGCCTCTCGGCGGGCGGCGGCGATGCGCTCCTGGATGTCGACCTGGGACATGGGGAAGGAAGGGGAGGGTGCTGGCGGTGGGCAGGCGGGGAAGGGAAGGAAGGCGAGGGCGAGAGCAGGGACCGGCGGCGAGCTGATGTCGGGGCTGGGAGAGAGAAGAGGAGAGAACGGTAGGCAGGGGGGGCTGGGCGAGCTCGCTGGGCTGCTGCTGACGGAGGTGCTGTTGGATAGAGGAGAGTCGACGAGCGCGGTCGGTCGGTCTAGGGTGAATGGATGCCCGCTGCTTGCGCCCTTGAGAACCACGAGTGAAGGCGGGGCCGCCCGTGCCCTCTCCTCGACCGCATTACCCCACGAAGGTCCGCTCTTCTCGAGCTGTCTTGTCTTCCTGTCTGTCTCCTTCTTGCGCACCATCATCCTCGGCGAGTCGAGCAGAAGGGCGGCCGGTCACATGCAGGCTGGGATCTCAACGCCGCCACGCTTCTCGTCTCCTCCTATTCCGGTAGCAGGCAACCGCGAGGTGGCAGGTATGAGCATGGTCGATCCAGCAGATCAACGCCTCCTCAGTCCAAGGCGAGGAAACAAGGAAACGACAGCCTGAAATCCAGGGGTCTCGGAGGGAGCCGAGGGTCTGCGGCAGAGCCCCACACACCAGGCCCTTCTCGACCCGCCCTTTACGCGCGGGCCTTTCCTGGCCCGCCGGCTTGTCTGCCTGGCTGCCAGCCTGTTCCAGCTTGCCGGCGTCTTGTCCCACCTGGATCCACTCTCGCTCGGGGGGAGACAGCGGCTGGCTCGCTGTTGGTTCTCTTTTCCTATCGCTTTCGCTCGCTTGGACGGGCTCGTTTTCTTCCTCACGACGTGGCCCTTTGGAACGAGTAACGCGCAGACGCACTCCTCGATTGGATAACGGCTCGCATCTCCCCATCGTAGATCAAAAGTCCATCCGGTCCGTCTCCATGGCCGTCTTACTGCTCTTCTTGCTTGCACCAGCTGCTGTCGGAGGCGCCGCCCGCTTGACGAGTGTGTTGCCGGCGTGGAGCCGGATCGTCTCCCAGGGAGAGGCCGCGTACTGCGGGTGAGCGAGAATCTGAGGGAGCCGCTTCGACTCGAGCTGGCTGGGAGAACGAAAGATCGCGCGTCAGCCAGCCGTGCCTGATACGATGGAAAGAGGGGGCCAGAGACAGGGCGACTCACAGCGCCTTGTTTCGCTGCTTCGCGCTCAACCCCTTGGCCTTGCCCGACCCGATCTTTCCCTGCTCCTTCTCCCTCTGCTCCTGTTCCTCGAGCACCTTCCACGGGTCCTGCTCCTCGCCATCCTCCCCCTCAGGCTCGCCGTCCATGGCCCTCTCGAGCGCCTCATCCTCCCTCGTTGCCGCCTCCCTCTCCAGCGCCCCCAGCGCATCCGCCATCCCGCCCAACCCTCCTCCAGTGAGCTTCTCTTTCTCCTTCCGCTTCGCCCGCCGCAAGGATGACGCCGAGAGCGCGTACGGATGCGACGTAGCGCCAGCAGATGGATTCAGCCGGGAGAGCAGGGCTTGCCGCTTGGCTGTCTGCTTCTCCTTCTTGGTCAAATGCGGCACGGGTGTTGTGGTCTCGGCCTTTGAGGCGGAGACAAGCTTGCTGATGGCGTCCTCGCCCTGAAGACAAGCAAGAGGCGAACGTCAGTCCTGAAGCGAACAACAGGACATGCGTCCTGCGAGACGAGACAACGGCAAGGACTCACCGACGTCCCCAACAGGTCTCCAAACTCCACCTCCGCAGCACCAGACCCCAGCATCCCATCGTTCGCGTCCGGGGCGAGGCCGGGGGGCTTGCTCTTCTTGGAGGAGAGCTTCACGGCCTTGGAGTGGGCGCTTGGCGCGGACGGCCGACGGGAGAAAGGGGCGGACTTGGGCTGGGGAAGCAGGTCCAGATGTGAGCTCGATAGGCTTAGACAGCTAGCTGACTAGCGAAGTGCATACCATGCTGGCTGAGAGGGTGTGGTGGTTGAGAGAGAGAGAGAGAGAGAGAGAACGAGAGAGAGAGACGCGACGGATGGTCTACTCGCATGGACCCATGGCCCAAATCACCTCGAAATCTTGTCCGGCTCCTCCTTCTCCTCCCGACCATCACGACACAACACTTATCTACAACAGCATGTCCGCCGCACCGCCGCCAGCTAAGCTTACCAAGAAACAGCTCAAGGCGCTCGCCCACCACAAGTCGGCCTCGGGCGTGCCGGCTGTCTCGACGGCCACGGCGGAGGAGACCGGCGACGGCGACGCGACCACGCCTACTCTGGCAGCTCGCGGCAAGAAGACGAAGAACAAGCGCAAGATTGCGAGGGACGAGAAGGCCGGAGATGATGTCATTGGCGATGAGGAGGACGAGGTGATGGGGGAGGAGGCCGAGGAGGAGCGACAGGCGAAGAGGAAGCAGAAGCAGGAGAAGGCGAAGGCGCCTGTCAAGAAGGGGAAGGGCGAAGTTGACGAGGATGAAGGGAAGGAGGGAGCTGCTGCGAATGCCAAGCCAAAGACGAAGGCTCGGTACATCATTTTTGTCGGTAAGTCCTAGACCGCGCCGTAGAGAGAGAGTGGAGACGCGTCGTGGTCGAAGCGCGCCGTTTCATTGAACACATCACTCCTTCCCTCAGGCAACCTCCCCTTCACCACCACGGCGCCCGAGCTGCAGACATTCTTTGAGGGAAAGATTGTTAAGGGCCAAAAGCCCCAGGTCCGGCTGCTTACGTCTAAGCCGGACCCCAACGCCAAGGGCAAGGCTCGCGCCGGCGGCCAGTCGCGTGGAATCGCCTTTGTCGAGTGAGTGAACTGCTTTCATTTCAAACTCAGTTAAAGAGAGAGGGAGCACAGACTGACGAATGTTGGCACTTCCAGGTTCTCCTGCTCGGCCCACCTCCAGGCTGCCCTGCTCCTTCACCAGTGTCCCTTCCCAACACCCGACAGCCCACGTCTGCTGAACATCGAGCTCACCTCCGGCGGCGGGGGGACCTCGCTCAAGCGCAAGGCGAAGATCGGGGAGAAGAACCAGGCGATGCGGGCCCAGGCGGGCATGCAGGGCATGAAGATCAAGGAGGACGCCGAGCGGGAGAAGGCCGAGAAGGGTGACGAGGGCTGGGAGGGGTCGGCGGCCAAGCGGACGCGCAGAGGCGAGAAGGACAACGGCGATTCATCTTCTCGCGGTGGCAGAGGTGGTACCCGTGGCAATGGGCGCGGTGGTCGGGGTGGGCGTGGTGGCGGTGGCAGGGGTGGTGGCATCGCCCTCGCATCAAGTCGACCGAGCAAGTGGTCTACAGGCACGGGCGCCAACGGTGTCTCGCTGGGCTGAGGTTCTCTCCCTTATCTCATGTACTGTACGACGTGCCTCATTATGAAGTCGAAAGAAGCTGTGGTTGCAGGGTGGCGCGGCAATGTGTCTCTCCTGCTCAAACGCGCGCACTTAATGGCGCCTGCTTTCTTTCACACACGCAACCTTCTTGGAAGACGAGGGGGTGGTTCCCAACAAACTCCATTGAGATATCTCCGAGGGGGCAAACCCCCGAAACCCAAACCAGCCAGCCGACTTAACGGTTGGACTTGGCGACACGCTCAAGCTCGTCCTTCTTCTTGATGGCGTACGAGTTAGCGGATCCCTTGGCGGCGTTGATGAGCTCGTCGGCGAGGCACTCAGAGATCGACTTGACGTTGCGGAACGCAGACTCGCGGGTGCCGATGGTGAGGAGAGAGACGGCCTGGTTGACACGGCGGAGGGGGGAGACGTCGACGGCCTGACGGCGGACAGTTCCGGCCGAGCCGATACGAGTGGAGTCCTCACGGGGTCCGGTGTTGACCTGGGAGGATGAGCCAGCATCAGAGACGAGACCCAAAGAAGGGAATAGGACGAGCGCGCGGTCAACTCACAATGGCGTCAACGAGAACCTGGATGGGGTTCTGGTCGGTAAGGAGGTGAACGATCTCGAAGGCGTGGGCGACGATGCGGACGGCCATGAGCTTCTTTCCGTTGTTGCGTCCCTTCATCATGAGCGAGTTGACGAGGCGCTCGACAATCTGGCCAGCGAAAGGCGGGTCAGCGGTGCATTCGTACATTCGCTCTGACAAGTAAGGACGCGGCTCACGGGCATGCGTCCCTTGGCGAACTGCTTCTTGGCGTAGCGGCCGGCAGTGTGGGGAACGTAGACGGCGTGGCGGACCTGAGACGAGGGAGGACAAAGAGTCAGTCTCATGTGCTCGCGCGAGTGAGTCGATTCGAGCGGAGGTGCCGGCTGGGCTGGATCGAAGTCGCTTCGTCCGCCAACAGCCCACGCCAGCGTAAGTAAGGGGAACCCACCTGGATGTAGTCGGTAAGGGAGATGTCCTTGACCTCAATGCTGCAAGAAGGGAGAGAACAACACGCCCATTAGCGGGTCTGCTCGTTTCATGTCGCTCTTTCCTCTTCGGCGCTCTTGCTCGACCCATGGTCCACCTCTTTCGGGTGTCCTTCCCTGCTCCGACAGCTCCGGACTCACTCGTTGGTCTCCCACTTTCCGAAGAGCTTGACCTGCCCATCGGCGTGGGCCTTCTCGACGTTGGCAGGGAGGTTAAGGAGGACCTGGGGGCTCATTTTGACAGCGGTCGGCTAAGGCGAGGGTAGGGGACCGGGGGAAGAGTGTCTTGAAGGGCTGGAAGGCGAGCGTCGAGAGAGAAAGCAGAAAACCAGAACAGAAGGGAGGCAGAGGCGAACGGAAGGCAAGACGCAAGAGGCGAGAGGTCGAAGGGTCAAGCAAAGGCAGTTTTTGACGCGGCGAGCAGGCGCGACAAGGAGCGATAAAGGCACAACGAGCAGGTGAGCGGCAAGGACAGTAGCATGGAACAGGGAGGGGGCGGATGATAGGCCAAAGATCTGTTTAGCGTGTGCGAACCAGCACGGGGAGAGAAGAAATTCAAGAGCGTACGGTGGGGGCTTGCTGGGATGACTCTCGACAGAGGAAACCTGGCGTTGAGACGCCGCGAAGGAAGGAGGCCGTCGCCTCATCCTTTCTTCCTTGCCTAACGACCATCCGGCTTGACGACGGCGCGTAACCGCCGCTATGATTGTTTCTAGTCCTTGTCCTTGGTTCTAACGCAGTTAGATTCACTCTTGATGCGAACAGAGATTTGCTCGGTTGCACACATTCGCTCGGTTGCGAGCGAAACAAATCTCAACAGACAGCAGTTTTCTCTCCCTCTCTAGTCGATCGCGCGCAGTCGCTATTTAGCAGGTATACATCATGCAAGCCGAGAAAACGGAAGGGGAAACAAAGGAAAGAATGCAGCAGGGTCGAAAAGCGAAGAGATAGAACACAAGAAGTGGAAACGGAGGATGAAAAGGGGAAGCGCAGTCTCTCTACTCCTTCTCCTTTTTCTCCTTCTTCTCCTTCTTGTCCTTCTTGTCCTTCTTCTCCTTCTTCTCGCCATCAGCGCCCTCCTCGTCCTTTGACTTCTTCTTCTTCTTCTTCTTCTCGCCGTCCTCGTCCTCGCCTCCAGGAGTCTCAGCCGAGGCCTCCTCCTCCTTGCGCTTGCGCTTCTTCTCCGAAGCAGCGGGCGTCTCAGGCGCGGCGGCGGGAGTGTCGACGGCCATCTCGACGATGGTCGCAGAGGTCGAGGCCTCGGGCTGGGTCTGGAGCAAGAAGGGGAAACTCTCATCAGACACACGGACGCGTGCCGTACAGGAGATGAATGAAGTGCTCACGGTGATCAGCTCGCCGCGGACCTCCTCGCCGGCGGCCGAATAGTCGACGTAAGACTTGTCCCAGGCAACCGGAGTGACACCATCGATCTTGCGACCGTGCTTGTCGAGGGTTCCCGCCTTGACCATCCTAGAGGAAGCAAGGTGTAAATGGGGAGGATCAGCGACCGTTTCGCCACCCACAAGCAACCACAGCCCAAAGAACCCACTTCTTCTTCTCCTGCGCCTTCGGGCCAAGACCCCATCGGCGGGGGTACATGTCCCTCTCCATGATGCACCGCTTGACCTTGGCGACAACGCCATGGTCGCACGACGCAAGGTCGACCGTCGTCATGAGTGCGATACCGAGCGCGATGGCCTCGCCCTTGGTCGTCATGATGACGATCTCCTCGTTGATCTCAATGTCGGCCTCGTACCGGAGAAGACCCGGAAGCATGAGCTTGGCGCCGTAGCAGATGGCGTTGACGGCCGAGTCTTTGACGACCAGCCGCTTGTGGCCCGTGAGGAGCGACTCGAGGGGGCGGATAACGCGACGGAGGTAGGACTCTGATAAAATGACCTTGTCAGCAAGAGACGACAAATGAGAGCAAGCTCGAAGGTCAACCCACCATCGCGCGTGTTGTCGTAGAGCCACTGAGCATCGAGGACGTCGTGCATGGTCACCATGCCGTCGGCCTCGCCCATCGCTCCGGATCGGACACGACGGAGCTCCTGCATGTGGCCACCGACACCAAGGATGAGACCAAGGTGAACGCAAAGCGTCCGGATGTAGGTACCGGCCTCGCACGAGACGTGGAAGACGGCGAGCCCACGCTTGTTGTCAAACTCGACGAGGTTGGACGAGTAGATGGTCCGGATCCGGAGCTGACGCTTGACGGCCGAAATGAGAGGCGGGCGCTGGAAGAGCGCACCCGTGAGGGTCTCGAGCGCCCTAGGAAGAGCCTTCTCGTTCTCGAGCGGGGCGTGAAGCCGAAGGACGGCGACATACTCCTTACCGGCTCCCTGCTGAGACTTGACAAGCCGGGTCGCGCGGTCGATGCAGACGAGAAGGCAGCCAGTGACCTTGGGGTCGAGCGTTCCAGAGTGACCGGTCTTCTCACAACGAAGGATGCGGCGGAGCCAGGCGACAACTTCGTGCGAGGAAGGGTTCGACGGCTTGTCGAGGTTGATGACTCCGGACCTGGAGAAGAAGGAGTCAGAAAAGAGCGGACGGAGACGACAAGAGAATAGCGACGCACTTGACATAGGCGGCGAGATCACGCTTGAGGGGGGAGCATCCCTGTGAAATACGACATGTATGGTCAAACATGCGAACAGCTTGGGATGTGGCATAGGAGCCAGCTGCTCCGACGGGAGAAAGAGGAGGTCTTCAAGGCAGGCACCGCGAGCGAGCAAGCGAGCGAACGGCGCGCGCGACTCGCTACTCTCGGCCTGTCTCGCCTTGACCGCCCCGATCTGCCTGCCCAGCAGCGTGAACGGGGCTGACCTGACTCTCCCCTCCGACGAACATCTGAAGGACAAGAAAGACGTACGACGGGGATGGGGGTGAAGTGGGACGACCGGACGAGGAGCTAGAGGGGCAAGTGACGGGTAAGCTTTTGAACGGGCGATGAAGAGAAACGGAGAGGAAAGGCGACGGACCTTGTCGTAGTTCTTGAGGAGGAGGGGCCACGACGAGGTGTCTGTGGGCAGGCAGGACTGGTCTCAGTCCAGTACCACAGGGTAAGGGTTCCTTGCTGTCGTCTCCTCTCCCCCACCGGCTCTCACGAGGGCAAGAAGAGAGGAGCGACAGACGGGCTGGCCAGCCAGCATGCAGGACTGACCGAGCGCCGGGATGGCGGAGGAGGGCTTGATGGCAAAGTCGCCGTCAAGCTGGGCCTGGGCAATGGAGGTGGCCATGATGAAGGTCCTGGGGCGGGAAGGGCGAGGGGGGCGGGCGAGAGGTTGGTGTTCGTCGTCGGGCGCGAAAAGCAGCGGGGGGCGGGGAGAAGCCCGTCGTCTGGCTCACTGTCGCGCGCGCCTGGAGGGAGAGAGGCTCATCGTCTTCCAAATTTCAAGACGCGGCCGGACCCTCTCGGTCTTCTCGCCAACGACCACCAGCAGCGCACCACTCTTGCAGACCGGAATCTCCCCAGCTCCACCCTGTAGAATCCCTGCCAGCTATGGTCAGCCCAAGTCGAGCCGCCGCCGTCGTTGAGCAGGCCTCATGACCAGACCACTCCCACAGCCCGCCGTCAAGACCGTCAAGTCGTCCGTCGCCAAGAAGGCGTCCACCGCCTCGGCCGCTTCGTCCAAGAAGCCCGCCCACTCGTTTACCATCGACTGCACCAAGCCCGCCGAGGACCAGATCTTGTGCGTCTACGCGTGAATGGGGGGTGGGACGTGTGCGCGCGGGCCGACGCATCCTCGACTGACTTGTCCTCCCGTGCATCCTCTACAGCGACGTCGGAGGCTTTGAGAAGTACCTCCACGACAACATCAAGGTCGATGGCAAGCCCGGACAGCTCGGGTCCATCATCGGCATCACCCGCTCCGGTGCGTGGTGGCACTTGCGCGCGCGCCATTTGTTCCTGTCCTGACTTCAGCTTTCCTGTCTCTTAGGTGAGGGCAAGGTCGTCATTACCTCGCACACCACGCTTTCCAAGCGCTATCTCAAGTTCCGTCAGTCGCTGCTGTCCCTCACCCACTCGCTAGCACCCTCTCCTCCTGACTACCTCTCTTCCATCAGTCACCAAGCGCTTCCTCAAGAAGTCGACCCTCCGAGACTTTGTTCGCGTCGTTGCCACTTCCAAGGACACGTATACGCTCAAGTTCTACAATGTCCAGGGCGAGGACGTTCCGGAGGACGAGGACGATGACGAGGAGATGGCCGACGAATAGATTTCTTTAACCCTCTTCTTTCACTGTACTATAAGCATACATCCCTGACATATGCATGCGCTTGCTTGTACTGCATTGAGAGAGAAGTCGAGATCGTGAGCAGGCAACGAGAGACGAAGACAGAAGTTGCCAGTTAGAGCGCTGCTGCGCCGTGTTCCTGGATTCCGTATGTAAATGCGCGCTTTGACCCGAATTGATCCTCCACTGTATCCAACAGAAACCACTTATCAACCTTCTCATTTTGGACGCATATATTTCTCTCTTGGTCTCCGAGACGGCGCTTCGATTCGCGAGTCACAGTCGCACAGTCTCTCTCTGAGCAACAGCATGGGCCATCGCGCCTGTACCTCGTCTCGCAAGCTCCGGAGAGACATAATTGCTCAGAAGGAATCAGGTAGGTTATGGCTCCAAGAAATTTCGAGCAATAAGGAGATCTAAGATGAGCGGAGACTTGAGCGTTCACTCTCAAAGCACCATCCCGTGCGCAGCATGACTTGAGGTCTGAGCCGAATCGACTCTCGTTCACCTCTAGTCTCCAAACAAAGCTGGCAGGTGTTGAAGCTCGTCGAAAAGATATCGGCACTGTGGACAAACGAGGTCACCGCCTATTCTTCAGATCACAACTTGACACGTTCAGCTGCGAGCTCGTCTCCATGCGTCGCGCCGCCCGTCACGCCTCAAGGCGTCTTATACTTCAACTCCGCCCCTGAAATACTTGCATACAGCATCTCTCATAGTTTTCTCTCCAAGGCCGATTAGTTTAATTTGCCCAGCCTCACAATCAAGAGACACACAAAAGGTTATGAGAGATGGACGACTCCGTCGACAATGACCTCGCCATCAGCGATTCGCCGCTCCTTCTCCTTCTCCCAAACCTAGTAGCGGAGAGGTCAATGATAGGCCGAGCCTGACCGTCAACGATCACAATGACCTCGCCACTCACTGCGAAAAAGTTCCGGCGCTGGAGGACCGGGACGCCTCGGACGGACGTCAGGTCGAGAGTGGTCACGTTTGGGCACGCGTCGAGGATCGCAAAGAGGGCGGGGACTGGTAAGATTTGTGAGCCTTCAGCCATGAGTACATGAAATGAGAGAGAAAGAGCGACGAATTACCGTCAACCTTAGCGCCCTTCAGCGACAGGACCTCCAGCGCCTTGCAACCCACGAGCATGCGGCTAAGGCCGTCATCGATGCCCGTCTCATCGAGGATGAGGTTCCGGAGACGCGTATCTGGGAGGGTGAGGGCCTCGAGGTACTTGGATTTAAGCTGGAGAAGCGAGAGATCGAGGTGCTAATGCACGCCGCAGCATCATCAGCGTCCAATTCAAGGGCAGAGCTCGCCGCGCGGGAAGAGTCACCTCCAGCTGCCGGCCGACATCTTCGATGAACCGCTGGAAGAGCCGCACCCGTGGCCCCGTCGCAACAAGCCCGAGAATCGAGCTCCCTGCGAGGGTCACCTTGGACAACTGACCGCCAGCGCCAGGCACCATGCGGGAGAGGAGATCGATGAGCTCCTCGCCATCATCCCAGCCATTCATAGCGCCAAGGTAGAGCTTCTGGAGCGGTGGCAGCTTTGCGACGTCGTCGGCTGTGGCGCCGGATCGGAAGAAGGCGGCGAGCGTAGGTGCGAGGATGGCTGCGCCGGTGAGATGGAGCTTTTGAAGGTTTGTCACGAGAAAGGGGGGAAGAGTCTTGACGGGACAAAGGGAGATATCGAGCGAGATTAAAGAGGGCGTTAAGGCGAGGAGGGGGTCGAGCGATTGCGACGTGATGTTCTGCGGAGAAGGGGAGGGGGCAAAACGTCAGACAAGGAGAAAAAGCGTAACAGGAGGAGGACACGTACCGCCCCCCGAAGCTTCAATTTCTTGAGGGCTTGCAATGGCCGAGGATCCAACTGCGCTGCCAGCTTGGAGGTGAGAATTCCAAGGGCATTGTCGTTCTGACTCGGCCAAGGCCAATCAGTCGACGACGCGCGGCGTACAAAATGTCGGCATTAAGCTCACAAAGCTTTCCAGCCCTGCAAGCTTGAGCTCCTCGAGAACGACACAGACAGCTAGAACTGGCGACAGCATGGCTGGCTTGACCGCCGTCGAGCTGAGCGTGAGGATGCGCAGGCTTGCGCCGTGCTTGCCGTTGACGATGGCGGCCAGTGTCTTCTCGCCCGCCAGACTTGATCCTCTGTTGAATCATGCATTCCGATAAGCGATGTGATGGCAGAAAAGGGAAGAACGGACAACAGGAACCTCAGGACCAATGATTGGAGACTCGATGGCGCGCACTTGCGAACGACGTTGGCGATCGATGTGTCTGGTACATGAGGCATCCCCGATATCTCGATGCGAGTAACGTGGTTCGGAAATGGAGGGATCGAGAGAGGGCTGAGAGTGCGGGCGTTGCCGATCGAGGCCAGGGACGCACCAGGCAAGAGGATGGTTGGCGTCGAAACAAAGTACTGCTCGGACAACGAGATCTTCAGAACTCTGTCTGGAAAAAAGAGTAGAGGTCGACTCACTGTAGAGATAATATCAAAGGAGACGAGCCCACTTCCCGTGTTAATGATCCCCCTCCAAATGCGATCGCGGAGATGGTCCGGCAGTGTCTCGAGCTGGTCCTTGGCCTCACGCGTGAGTCCGCCACCATTCTCGTCTGGGACGAACATCCTCCTGAGGCCCAATGCAAAGGCCGATATGCAGCAGGCGGCGAGCGGTCGAGGTGTGTGGAGAATCTGGCGAGTGCAATTGCCCTTGGACGAGGCCTGGATCGACTCCTCCTCGTTCGCGACCCCCCAAACGCGCTGCTTCTTGCGCGCTGGCCTGCGAGAGGAGGCCGATGAGGACGAACCCTGGGATGAAGAGGCGGATCGCTTGGAGGAGGTGCCCTTGGGCGGAAGGAAGAGCATGGCCGTTGGAGAGGAGAGCGCGAGTTCTATGACGAGCGCGTTTTCGGCGAGCGCCGCTGAGAGGAGGGTCGCCCTCGTATTGCGTTTCCCTTCAACCACCACGACCGACCACAATGCTCGAGCGACGGCCCAAAAGATTTCTGCTTGGCCCAGAGCCCACTCAAATTGAACCAAACATTACAGATATTGCCAGCGACCCAGACTACATTGGCTGTGGATCGCTGCTCACCCAGCGAGACACAGACGGCGCCCGGCAAGGTCCGTCTGCGACCGACCGTCCATCTCAGTAACTCGACTGATAGAGACCGCGGAACGAGATAAGAACTCCTCCTCACCTCTAGATCCTCCTTTGTCATTGGCCGAGACCCTGCCATTTGGTGAGCTGGGAGACTCGCTCCGCCATCAACTGCTCTGATATCCCCTACTTTCCCAGCGACTATGTGGTCTCTTCTCCCTTTGTCTCGAAGCGTCACCTCCGTCTATTTGCGTACGACAAACAAATTTTGTCTTGGTAAAATCACGGCCCCGAATGAGCTACTGACCAGTGGGGGCCTGGCTATATGCGCTGCGGATTCTCTCCCAGGACTCGCAACGAGAGGAATGAGGCCATCACCTGTGTGGAGGTAGGTCCATCTACCAAAAGCCTACTCGTCTGCGGCTGACCAGATGCCGTTCGTTGAATCAGGACACCTCGGCCAACGGTATCCTCCTCAATGGTCGGCGGCCCAAGACCCGATCAATCATCCTCTCCGAGGGGGACGTTATTGAGCTCCCCCAGGCTCGCAAGAGTCAGTTTACAAACTGTTGTATTGGTCAGAAGACTGAAATGTTTAACGGATTGAAGGCTTTGAGTACCGAGAACAGCCGCGGGCCGACGAACCACTCGCCACTCGCAAGCCAGGCTTGAATGCATCCAACAGCAAATTTCTCGTCGTCGGCCGCTACAAGATCCACCTCAAAAAGAGTCTCGGCTCAGGAAGTTTCGGAGTTGTGCGCTTGGCGTGGGATACGATGAGGGAGATCCAGGTGGTGAGTCCAATGATCTGCGCCCTCCCTAAGTGGCTGTTGTCGCTCATGCTTTAGCAATAGGCCTGCAAGACGATCAAAAAGTCTCGAGTGAGCTTTAAAGCCAGCTACTCAATAATCCAGGCTCAGGGCTGACAACGCATCCAGCTCGATGAGCGGACGGGCGACCGCGTCCGCCTGATCAATGAGATCCAGCTCGGTCTCATTCTCCGGCACCCAAACTTGAACCCGATCCTCGCCTTCCACGAAACAGAGACCGAATATCACATCTTTCTCAGCCTGTAAGGGACGCGCCCTGTTAGATTGAGGGCTTATCTGGCGGCTCGCTTACCTTTTTTGTAGAGTCACAGGGGGCGATCTCTTCTCCTACGTCACCAAGCACCAGGGACTCGACGAGGCGGAAGCCAAGTTCCTCGCATATCAGCTTATGCAAGGCGTCAAGGTGTGGCTGGTTGGGTGCAACACATGTTCCTCTCTGGAGCTGACAAAGATTTCTCCTTTTTCCTTCGGCTTGTGTTTGCAGTATCTTCATGACCGGTGAAGAGCTCACGATCTGTTTGGGCTCGTCTGCCATGAGACTGATCATTCCCTTGTCGCATCTCTAGAGGCTGCGCTCACCGAGGTATGAGGTACTCGTCGTGACCATTTGGCAGACACTCGCTCATCTTACAGGATACTTTCCTCTGCAGATCTCAAGGTGGGAACTCTCGAACTCTCCATAATGAGGGCTCTGACTAAGTTCAACTCAGCGCTCGTGCAATTTCACAGCCGGAGAACATCCGTTCGTCGTCCCGTAAGTCTGGGCGAGCGGTATCAAAGCTTACATTTCTGCTCTGTACCTCCAGTCCTGAAATCCGGTGGCTCCTTTCCCACCCTCCTCATTTGCGACTTTGGACTCTCCACTCGGGCCGACATAACCAAGGGCCAGCCTCAGCGTGCGGGGAAGACGGCCGCTGTACGCGCTGGCAGTCTCGTTGGAACCATAGACTACATGGTGGGCGAGCGTCGTTCCGTTCTCTCTCCATGAACTTCATTTTCGCTCACTTGGCCTCAAAGCCGTAAGCGCTCTCTTCTGAATGAAGAGAGACCGGCTGACTCCCTTCTCCAGCCCGGAGTACATCCGCGCCTCCCGGTTTGTCGCTTCCCATCGCGATGAGATCCAGCGTGGAGTTAAGATCAAGCTCAGCCCGCTCGACGCGACCAAGAGCGATTGCTGGGCGCTCGGAGTGTTAATCTTCAGTAAGGGGCCAGCCTCTCAGTAGTCCATTTCCTCTCCTAGCTGAACTGATCCTGAGCTTCACCCAAGTCATGGCGACGTGAGAGCGCGTCTCTAATCCCCATTTGTCTGTGGGACTTGCTAATCCTTCTTCTCAAGTGGCTGCCACCCCTTCGGCTTCCAGAACAGCGACATAGATGACGTGGCGAACGAGTTCCAGATTGCCCGAAGCCGCGACCACCACGCACAGCTTGATGTCCCTCAAGACTTTGGCGCGCGGATCGAGCAAGGATCGGTGAGGCGCTCACTTTTTCCTGGCAACTGCGTCTTCTCACACCTCCGTTCTCTGTATGAAGATCTCGTTCTCCCTGCCGGTTTGGAAGTCGTACCATCCCCGCGGTCCGTCTCTCTCTCCCCTGCCTCGTACTCGAGATCTCACAGCCCACCCACCCACCCTTCTCTCCCTGCAGTCCGCGATCTCCTCCACCACCTCCTCGACCCCTCTCCCCATCTCCGTCTTTCCATCGTCGGCGCTCTTGCACACGCGTGGTTCGAAATGGACCGAGCGGTGCTCGAGCAGTGCTACGAACTGAGGGTGCTGGCTAGGGCGGCTCTTGCGGACGACGAAGGACATGAGAAGATGAAGTGAGGTGGAGGGGCTTGCTTGTCTTGCTTCATTGCTTTGTTCAAGACAGACAGACAGACGAACCATACCCATGCATATCCCTATCGATCTACTTCCCCCTCCTCGCCGCAAACGTCTCCTTCACCCCCTTCCCACCTCTCAAGTCTTCCTCACACAACGCATCCACACTTCGCTGCTTCTCCGCGCCCACCACCACATCCTCGGCTAGCTCCCGGGGGATGCACACGACGCCGTTCTCGTCGGCCATGATGACGTCTCCTGGAGTGATGATCAGAGGGTCGTCGAGGTGCGGTAGGGCGATGGAGATGGGTTCGTTGAGCGTCGAGGGGCGGGTGAAGGGTGTTTGGCCGAGGGTAGAGGTGCCGAGAGCGAAGACCTTGAGGGGTGGGTTGAGGCGCGCGCGTTGTGTGAGTCCATCCGTCAGTGTTCACCGTCGGAAGAAAGAAGGAAGAGATTGGCACAGCGACTCCACACCCACCGGGAACCCCTCCCTCTGGTGCTCCCCTACATCCCTCACCCTGCCATTCACAACGACCCCCAGCGCCCCTCTTCCTTTCGCGCCCAACGTCATCAACCCTCCCCAGCACGCGTTCCGAGCCTCTTTGGGCGCGGAAACGACGATGATGTGGTCAGGGGGGCAGGCATCGACGAAGTGCTGGGACGGGCGGGGGGAAATGGTATCGGCGTAGGGCACCATGAGGACTGGGTAGGCGGGACCGAGGAGGGGGCCTGGGGTTGGGGAGGGGGAGAAGGCTCTGAGATCTGAGGGGGGGGCGGGGGGGGGGGGAAGCATGATGCATGAGCTACGGGGGCCATCCAGGGACAGACGATGATGGCCTGGGAAGCAAGCAACCATGACGCGCCTGGCAGGAACCCGCCGTGTTTCACCCCCCTCGAGAGCAACGCGTCCGAGACCTCGCACGTCGTAAACCGGCGGAGGGCATCGAGAGTGGTTTGGGTGATGGACATGGCGGTGTTGGAAGAGGTGGTGGTGGATGTAGTGGATGGACGGAGGTTAGTCATAACGGTTGGCCGATGGATGGAGGAAACGGCCCAGTTGAGATCGCGTCGACGCACGAGGCGACCGACCGTCTGGGCTCACATTCGGTCAGCCGGTTGGACCGTGCCGTCGGGTCTCAAATCTGAGAGATGGTCGTTCTCCTCCTTCTCGGACAACAGACAGAACCCAAAGACGCATGCAGAGTGAGGTGGAAAGAAGAAGAAACCGTACAGGCGGGCGTGGGAGACTAGTGAAGGAGAGGGCTAAGTGATCACGCAAAGCACGAGCACATCACGCGAGGTAGAGAGAAGAGAGTCCAGGGGAAAAACGGAACTAAAAAGAGAGGAGAGACGAGCAAGAGCAGACAGATGTAGATTGATAGAAAGAGGATGCAAAAAGAATGAGGAGGGTCCGGAGGACACAGAGTAGGAGGAGAAGAGTCCCGATAAGAAAGAAAACATAGAGTAGATGCTTGTAGGGTAGAGAAGGGTATGTGTGGAAATGAACCAGTCGAGTCCCGTGTATATATGCGTGGCAGGAAGAGAGCGGGGAAAGCGAGGCTAAACGAGCACCTCCTTCCTCGTCGATTCGCCAGAATCAGCGGTAGCAACAACACTGCTCACCGACGTTACCCCGCTCGCCACACCGCCGGCCTCGTACGTCCCGCTGCCCCAGAGCGACGATCCAGCGTTCGTCGACGCGTCCGACAACGACCCTTGGCTCGTCGCGCTCGCATCGTGCTGATGGACTGAGGAGGGAGGCTGAGGGAGCCGACGGAGGTGGGACGGGGTCGTCGACGAAGACGCTGGCGACAAGGACCACGACTCAGTGAAGGGCGGTTCGATTGGGACCGTCAGGAGTCGGCGAGGCGGGCTGCCCGATGTAGCGACGACAGGCACACCCAGGCTGACGGGCGAGGCTGAAGCAGAAGGGTGGGATGACAAGGGAGTCCGTGGAAGCTGGCGGTTTGAGATGGAGGGCGCCTCGGCAGGAGCCCTGGAAGGCGACGAGGCCGACGTACTGGCCTTCTGCTGCTGCTGCAGAGGGGCAGCGGCATGCGAGGGCAATTGAGGGGCGGGGGGGAGGACGGCCGTCGTCGAATTGGACGAAGCAACAGCAGGCACGTGGGAAGTCATAGTGGTCGCCGCCGCCGGCGTCGGCTTAGTGTCCTTGGCGATGGGCGCAGGAGGAGGCGGAAAGGGCGGAGTAGAGGTCGTAGCAGCGAGAACGCTAGGCTTTGTTTTGGACTCTTTCCTCGATCGGAGGGAGAGCAAGCTTGACTTCTTCTTCGGCGACGTGCCATCCTCACCGATGGCCGGTGGCGGAGCAAGAAGCGACGACATCGGGGGGCCGCCCTTGGAGGTAGTAGCACGGGCCGCCGAGGACGAGGTGGCACTGTTGACATTCTTCTTGGGCGTCGCCGACGAGACCACCGCCGGCGGCTGTTCCTTTCCGTCATCCTTCGACGAACGCCTTGTGACACTGAGCCGCTTCCAGAGCCCACCGAGTCCACCACCGGTCGATCCCGCCCCTCCCGCCTTGGCCTCCGCCTTGAGCTCAGTCTCGCGTGAGGCCTTCTTGCCGTTGACGCTGCCGCGGTTGTCAGCGGGCGGCGTTGTCGAAGGAGCAGGAGCCGCTGTGGCAGCGCCAGACAAGGACGACGGGCCCTTGGAAGACCGAGCGAATGAAGACAGTCGGGACATCGACGACACAGAGGCCGGCGGGGTTGTTGCTGTCCCACTCGGCTTGGTAGAAGAAGAAGCCGAGAGAGAGGGGGGAGCGGGGTTCTTGGCAGGGGCGGCACCGGAGACCGTACCGTTCGGCTGAAGCTCAGATGGCTGATGCTGATGTTGCGCACTAGGCACCGGCGCAGAGGCGGTCCTTCGGTCCTTGGATGACGACCGAGACGCACTGGTGGCAGCGACGACGGCGGCGGGAGCTGTCGGGGCCGACCCTTTAGGCTGAGTCGTCGGACCGCCGGAGCTCGTGGTGCTATCGACGGGGATGGCAGAGAGCATGCTAGGCACTCCAGAGTGCACGGTGGACAGAGTAGTCGAGTCCTTCCTGGCGCGGGTCGGGGCAGGGGCGGCAGCTGGAGCAGGTGCAGGAACTTCAGGGGCCGGAGCGATGACGACCTTGGCGGCGACGACCTTGGCGGCGACGACCTTGGCGGCGACGACCTTGGCGGCGACGATGAGGTTCTCGTCCTTCTCCTTGGGCGACGACGAGGACTTCCCCCAGAACGAATGCCGCTTTTTCGTCTTCGAGCTCGTGCTCTTGGTCCGCTGGGGTGCTGCTGCTGCCCCAGCGCTGATGGCGATCTGCTGAGGCAGTCCGACCTGCGAGCTCGCAGGGGAGCTCGCCTGCGAGAGCGGGCTCCTCAACGTTGGAGCGTAGTGCTGCTGGCCCATGCTTCCACTGGGTGCGAGCTCCGACGACGATCGCGAGTTGGGCCCACGACCCTTGCCCTTGATGCTGGCATTCATCGTCGGTGCAGACGACGCGGAGGACGCGCGACGCGACTTGGAAGACGAGCCGTTGGTGGATGATGGATCATTCTCCCACGTTGGCCAGGGGCTGCTGTCCAACGAGGCGGATGCCATGGACCGGGCGGCGGTGTACTGGGAGATAGGGGGGGGCAGGGGTCACACGTATCAGTTGTGTGGCCTTATTCTGAAGCGCATGCGAACCGAGAGACCACTACCACTCACCGGACCATTGTTCGAGCTCGGGAACGTCGGATACGCACCTGACATGGAGATTGCCGCCGGGTAGGCGCCGTTCATTTGGAGGGTCGATGGGTAAGGCCCATTCATCGAGAGGGCGCGGGCGTATCCGCCAGAGGGCGACGAGGGCGCCGTTGAGCGCGAGGGGCCGGGGTTCAGGAATTGGCTGGATAGGGGTTCCCAAAAGTGAAAGCGAGATCAGCGCTGGGCAGAGTGCGAGGGCCAACGTGAAGGTATCACTCACTTGTCTGGCGTCGTGAAGAGGTCGTCGAGACGGATGCCGTTGTTGGGCGCCGCCCGCGGGACGGTGTCCATCTGGCGGCTCAGTCGGCGGACGGTGTCGAGCGGGCGTTCGAGCTGAGATCGGTATCTGAGTGGCGTTGGAAAGAGGGAGGACCGAAAGGGCTTTAACAGATAAGAACAATGTACACGGAAGCCACGGCCCCTCCAGCCAAGAGGTTGATGGCAGCCCAAGAGCCCAGCCCCCCCCCCCCCCCGCGCCTCAGCCTCAGCCCTGCTCAAAAGTGGGGAGGCCGAGGAACGCGCACGCGGGAAAGCAACCCGGGGCTGACAGAATGGGACTAGCGCGCGAATGGCGACAGAGAGATAGAGAGACAGACGGGAGAGATCGAGAGACCACGCGCGCGAGCAGGGCAGTGAGACTGAAGATAGACAACTCACGGGTTGCTGAGGTCAGGTGGCACCGAGTGCTGCTTCGAAGGTGACGACCCGCTGCCGCCCCCTGCAGACCCAAGCGATACGGACGACGTCGAGGAGTGCGGCGTCTGTCCCGGCTCAGACGAGTCGTCAGACGTCCTTCGCGAGGAGGAAACTGTCTTAGATGAGGAGGACGGGGGGAGTGACGCCAGCGGCAGGGGGGACGCCAAGGCCGCGTGCGGCGGCGTTCGCACAGACGACGACGAGGGCTGGCGCTGCGGCGGGGGCGGCCTCTGCATCGCGACCCGCGCTTGCTGCTGAGACTGCGTGGCGCCGTTCATGACGGAAGACGCGTCGTTGGAGGAAGGAGGAGTAAGATGCTGAGGTGGGAGCTGAGGCTGGGGATGCTGCTGCTGCTGCTGCTGAGACGAAGCGTTGGCGGGACTAGGCGACTGATGCTTGGCGGGCGGGGGCGCAACTGCGCTCGTCGACGAGTTCTTCCTGCCAGAGAGTTTGCGGATTCCGCTGCTGCTCTTGGATCTCGAGCGTGCGATGGGCTGTTGCGAGTCGAGCTCCTCCCTGGATTCCTCCGTCGTCGGCGTCCGAGCGAGCGTCTCAAAGACTGGGCGGGCGCGCTCAGCTTCTGGGGATCGAGAGACAGACGACCTGCGTTTCCCTTGGCGACGCGAGCCGGTAGGGTTTCCGGGGAGAGGAGGGGGAGCGAGGAGAGTAGCAGCGAAGGAGAGGGAGGAGCGGGGAGGGGGGGAGAGGGAAGAGAGAGGGAGGGAATGGCCAGGGTTGACCGGTGACACGGATGGACGGATGGATGTTGAGAAAGGACGGAGGAGAGGGAGGGCCGTCAGCGGGGCTGTTGCTCGCTCGTGCTAAAGCGGGAAGAGGAGGCCCAGGTTGGCAGGAGCCACCGGCGAGTCGGGGCACCATCTGGGGCCAGCCACGCCAGATGCCAACGATGGGAGAGAGACAGGGCGAGAACACGACGTACAGGCGAGGTGGACGGGCGGCTCGGCTGGGAAGTAGTCGTGCTCGAGGGCCTTGCCGTTGCGCGGGGACGTCGGCGGTGACGCGGACTGGATCTAGAGGGCGAAGCGAGGCAGTGATGGGCCGTTTTCGGCGGAAGTAGATGGATGGGATGGAGAGGAGGAGGAGAAAGGGCAAGGGAGTGAAGGAGCGAGTGAAGGAGGGAGTAAGGGAGCGAGTGAGGGAACGAGGGAGGGGGAGAGGAGAGGGACGTGTCAGGGCGGCGGCGCAGAAGGCGGGCCCTCGGGCGAGCCGGGGGAGGGAGGGGCATGAGGAGAGAGGGACCGACGTCGAGGAAAGGCTCGGCCTCAGGCGAGTAGAGGCTCATCGCGAGAGACGCAGGGGACGCGGTGGATGGATGGAGCGGACGCGGGTGGGTGGAGATGGCGAGAGCGAGAGCGGGCCGGGTCGAGGTGGTTGTCTGTTGCCTGACGAGGATGCGAGGGCGCGCGCGCGTGCGATGATGCCGCGTCAGGCAGAGCCCAGCCCGCAGGCGGACCCCAAAGCGCCACCGTCGCACTCAGCCAGTTCCGTCGTGCTTGCCTCCACTTTTCCTCCTCCCCTGTCTCGTCCTTGGCGCCGCGGTGGGCGGAGGGAGAGGGCGAGCAAAGGGAGGGGGCCCCCAGGCCAGCGCTGCCCCTGCGCATCCCGGGGAGGGCGTCGCCCTCTCCGCCCATTGCGTCATGGCTGACGGGACGTCCCGCTGGCCCTCTTGCGTCCATGCCCTGGGTGGCCAGCAAGGAGAAGACCATCAGCCAGCATCCACGCTTCCGGTGTTGCTCGTCTCCGTCTCCCCATGCAGGATTTCGTCCGACAGCAGAAAGCTGTCACCACCGCCCGCAGCACGCGCATCCCCGCATGTCGATCGGCTCCGCGCGACGCGTCTGCCTATCCCCTCAAATAGCGCGTCAGCCCCACTCGTACTGCCTCCTCTGCAGACTTTGAGCATGTCTCTCTTCGGCGTCGCATGCCTCTGCCCAAGAGGAATCCCAAGCCGAAAAGAGAAAAAGGAATGATTACATCATCGTCGTCAGAAAAACGCCGACGAACCCCACCTCCGACGCGCTTAGGCAAATGTGCACGTTCACTCGTCCGTCTATTTGCGCCCGGAAGTCCGCCACGACAGACCGGCCTCGGTGAATTCGAACGGACAGCAAGCCTGCAACTCTGGCAGTAGAGAAAGATTTGTTTCAGGAATGTGGGCTCATGCATTCGTCGGCTCGTCTTGGATGTGCCGCAGTTAGGACGAGGAAGGGGGTGGGGGGGGGGGGGGGGGGAGGGAAGGGGGCTGGCTTATTCTGCTCCAGAGACGACGCATGACGCATGATGATGTGAGCAAGCATGCGCTGCCCTCCCATCCCGTGCGTGCTTGTGTGCAGCTCTGATTGCCTCGTGCCCCGGGGAAGCATGCAATCTCGTCTGCTTCTTCTTCCCCGGCAGCAAGACGGGCGTCGGGCTTGGACCTCAAGGAAGATTGGCGTTCTCTCTCTCCCTCGTTGAGGTGCGGTGGGTCCAGCGGGCGCTCCCTCGCCCTGTGCGCCTGCCTGGGTTCCTGTCTATCCCTCGAGGGCCCTCGTCTTCTTTTGTTTCGCAAAGAACTGTCGTCATCCCGGAGCTGGAAGAGCGAACGACACCTACGAATAGTCTCGGTGAGGCTGTGGAACCCTCGCCCGCCCACCCGGTACAGATTTGGACGGGCGGAGATCCGCAGGCCCGCTGCCTCCTGCTCTCAGCGTCGACAGACAGGAAAGGCGGAGAGGCGGAGATCGGCCTGCCTTGCCGCGGCAGTCGATGACGATGCAGATCGTCAGAGCAGAGAGGGGAGAGGAAATAGATGGCCTTAGAATAGAGAGAAAGAGAGAGAGAGAGAGAGAGAGAGGGAGACGTTAAAACAGCCGAGAAATGCCAGAAAACACAGATAGGAAGGAGGGAGGAGACAGGAAGCAATGGCACTGAAGGGGAGACGAGTGAGGGAAATGAGAGAACGAACTGGGAGGTGCGAGACCGGGGAGATAGACGGAGGAGGGAAGGAGGAGAACGGAAGGGGTGTGGTATCGGGAGGGAAAGAAACATTCCTTGGATGTTTGGGGAGTAAGATGAGGTAGGAATGAAGGGGGAGGAAGGAAGAAGAAGGCACGAGGGAGAGATCTAATGGGGAGATGCAGAGAGAGAAAAAGAAGAGAGGGAGGGAGAAGAGACTAAGGAGGATAAGAAGAGCGATGGAACGCGGAGTAAAAAGAGAGAGAAACGAGCAATCAAACAGCAAACTTGAACTGCTCAGCCTCCCCTATCGCACCGCCGTCACCTCCCTCTCCTCCAGCACCCCTTCCTCCTCTTACAGCTGTTCCCAAAGACGACGAAGACGACAACCCGCTCTCACCGAGCGGCATCGGCACCGACAGCGAAAGAGAAGGCAGCGGTAGCCCGAGTGATGACGATGATGCCGCCGTGAGAAGCGACGTGGCGGTGACGGTCGTCGTGGCGTCGGAGGTGGAGGAGGAGGTTGAGAGGAAACTGAAGTCTGTGTCGGGGGGACGAGTGTCAGCTTTGAGAAGAGAATGAGAGGTGGACAAAAAGCAAGGACGGACCTGGCCACGATGGCGTCGGCCCCGTCTGCATCGGGTAATGCGGCGCCAGCGTTGGAGCCAGCTCTGTCGGCAGCCGAGCCGATGCAGGCAGGAACCGAGCCGAAGTGACGGCTCTTGTCGTATCCAGTGGGACCGGGCTAGAGAGCACCCCCGACGACGAGGGTGGCGGCAGCGAACACGTCGAGATGAATGGCGAGGGCGTGTGCTCCTCCGAGATGGAGCTCGACGTCGAGGAGAGAGCCGTCGTGGTCTGCGAGCCGCGAGGAGGAGCAGCGCTGCCATCGTTGTCGAGATGCACGGCGAGTAAGGACCCCTGGGTAGCTTGCGACTCGTCGTCGTCGTCGGGGACGTCGTCGTCCTCTGCGCTCTGGACATGCGAGGCCAACTTGGGTTCCATGGCAGGCGCGGCATCGGCCCTACCGAACGCAGCTATCGCCCTCACCGCCCTCGCCCTTGCCTCGTCCCCTCCACCTGCGACTGTCAGCTCGTCCGCCTCATCAAACATTAGGACTCTTCCCAACGGCGCTGGAGCTGCCCCTGTCCCCGTCGACGTCGAGGACAAGCCATCCGTTGGCCTTGCCTTCGCCGGGCTCGGAGAATGATGCAAGAGAATGAGCATCCCCGCCGCGCGGGCCTCATCTCCGTCGCCACCTGTCCCTGCTGCTGTCGTGCCGTTGGTCGTCGTCGCGTCCACGACCAACGGCGGCGTCCTCTGCGGCTGCTGGTGTCTTCTCAAGAGCGTCGGCCCACCCAAGTCTGCCACACCCCTCAACCTACCTACACTGGCGCTCGTACCACTGCTACTGCTCCTGCTTCTGTCGCTGCCGCTATGCTCGGATCCATACTGGCTCTGACTAAGGTTCGATGCCTCGGCGAGCATGCTGGCAAGCGCGCTCGCCGCGGAGAGGTCGTCCTCCTCCTCCGCTGTCGTCGTTGTCGTCGAGGATGCCGTCAAAGGTGGGGCTACCATCGCCTCCTCAGCGACGACGAGAGGGTCTGAGGACTTGCGCGGACGGGAAGGCCTCATCGTAGGACGATTGGCGGCGGTAGATCCAGAGCCAAAGGAAAGGGCGCGGCGTTTCTTGAAGGCACCTTCAGCGTTGCTGTCGCAGTCGCGGTGGTGTCGCAAGTGGTGGTGATTGTAACGATGCAATGAAGGTGGGGGGAGACGCGGAGGAGACGTGAATCCAAGCCCGTAGTTGATGATGGGATGCGAGGAAGAGGAAGAAGAAACGCGCCGTTCCTTCCCTGGTAAAGATGGAGCAGCTCCTGCTGGAGGAGGATGCCGCTTGGCCTCGTGGTAGCTGATGACAGCTGAAAGGGTTGAGGAGACGGTCCGACGATGGCCATTGCTTCCCCCGGCTCTCGGCTGCTGTTGTTGAGAGGAGGACGCCACAGCCGCCGCTGTCGGTGTCGGCCCTCGCAAGCTAAGGCCACTCATGGGCGTTGGAACATCCGGAAGGCCTTTCCCCCGACCTACGCCGTGGCTCAACGACGAAGGGTACAGGGTCGAGGAGGACGCTGAGGCGAACTGCGGCGGCTGAGGCAGCAACGAAGATCTTGACGACGACGTTTTGGGCGAAGCATTAATGAGAGGCGAGGTAGACGCCGCGAGACCCGGAGGGAAGGTAAAGCCGCTGGAAGTAGCGTTGAACGAGGGGGAGCGACCAAAGGTGCCTGCAGCCGCTGCTGCTGCTGCCGATGCCGAGGAGGCAGGGGCTGTTCGAGGAGAGGCCATTTTGAGGAGGTACGAGGCGTCGGCGGTCGAGTCACTGAAGACGCGTGCCGAGGACTGTCGCTTGATGGGGGAGAACGCGCCGCGCGTTATTGGCCCACCGCAGCCTGCTGAAGCAGAGGGCGTCAAAGGACGCGCAAAGGGCGGTGGCGGACCGCGATATGTTGAGGGCGCTGAGGAGGGGTGGTAGCCGAGGGTACTTCGGGCGGAGGGGAAGCCGTCGTCATCGTCGTCATCGTTGTCCCCATCGTCCTCGTCGTCGTTGAAGTATGTCGGGTAAAGGTACGTCTGATGTTGATGGTGCTGCGTCATCGCTGCCGAAGATAAGACGCTGCCGGGATAGCCCGCGCCTGTGGCCGAGGTCGACGACGACGACTGCCCGCCAGCGTAGCCGTAATCGGACTCGCTATTCTGCTGGGGAGACGACAGAGGGCCGAGCATCATCTCGTAGAGATCGGGTCTCGCCTCGCCCTCGCCGTCGACGTCCATCGCACCCAAGCGGCGCTGAGGCTGCTGTTCGTCATCCTCGCCACTGCTACTGCTCTCGTCGTCCGCCCGACGTGGTCTCGCCACCGACGGAGAATGATCTCCCATAGCAGCGCATCTGGACGCAGCTGCCTCTAGCAAAGGGGTCCTCGGCGGGGGTGCTGGAGGGAGGACGATGAGCTTCTGCTTCCCGCGGGACCGCTTCGAGCGCGTCGCCGCGAGCGTCGACTCGACGGCCGGCTCGAGCTCCGAGAGTGGAGCGGCCACCCGGTCGACGGAGACCTTGTACGACGCGAGCAAGAGCCGAGTCCGGACGAGGTGCGCTTTCTGGATGGGTAGGGAAGATGTCAACGAACGGTGCAAACACAAGGGAGGGGGAAACCGCGATGTGTGGAGAGAGCTGAGATCCCGAGGGCGGGCGGGCTGAACGAGGTCCCAGACGCGAGGTGCCGGGCCAGGGCCGACTGTTGGGCTGACTGGCTGGGATGGCGCTTGCGCATGGATGTATCTCGCCAGTGGATGGATGGCTCCAGACCACAAGGAAGAGAGAGACCCAGGGCGAGGCGATGCACGGCGAGGGCGAAAACGTGGGGACGGCCGAGACGCAAGCAGGACGCGAGCAAGCGACGCGTGTGTAGGTGGAGAGAGCGAGCGAGCTGGGGACGCACTCGTGAGAGGTCGAGCCTGCGCCTGAGAGCGTCTTGCGCGTGATGGCTCTGGGTGTCCATCCGGGGCGTTGGGTGGGTGGAGGGTGGGGGAGTGATGTGATGTGAGAGTTTGGGGGCGATGGACGACAGAGGGCAGACCTTTTGCGCGCGACGGAGGGACGCTCAGCAGTCAGCGAGACGCGACGCGGGGCGAGGGAAGCCCGCCGCGCGTCGGGCGGCGGCCAGAGGAGCCCTGGGCTTTCCGCTCATCGACATCCATCCAACATCACCCAACGCATACCCTCAAGAGCCAGCCTCCAGCCATCCAGCCAGCCCTATCTCCCATCCGGCCAGCCAGCTGGATCCCTGGTATCTCGGTCCTCAGCAGCAAGACACCCATCCACTCCGACCCCCCTTCGGCGCTCCCCGTCACAACATCCGATGCCTGTCAAGGTCCCCACCATTGACGACCTGGAGTCGCTCGTCGCCCCACTCGCCCATATCTTCAGCCAGACCCAGGCCTCGACGGCGAACCACAGGAAGAACATCGTCCACCTCCGCAAGATCCAGGACGCCTGTGCCCAGGTGACGACCCCGCGCTCCAAGGGCGGCCCCCCAAGACTCACAGGCGAGAAGGCGTTCGTCGAGGCGTTCTGCGCCTGCCTCGAGAGGGTCCTCCCTGTCAAGAAGGGCATCGTCGTTGCCGACAGGGTCGTCAAGTTTGTCGCTTCGTTCGTGGCCGCCGTCTCGCCCATGGGTGCGTGCTTCGCGGTTGCTTTTACTTCTCGCGCGGCGCGGGCGGGCGGACGTGTCGTTGTTTGCCTGCTTGCTGACCGATGCGTTCGTCTCTCATCCTTCCTCTCCAGGCAACGAAGGCGAGGATGAAAACGAGGACGAGGAAGAGGAGACTACTGGCTCTCGCTTCTACACCGACGTCCTCAATTTTCTCCTCCCCGGGTTCGCTGCCAAGGACAAGAACGTCCGTTTCCGATGTTGCCAGCTTGTCGCGGCCATGTTGAGGAACATGCCGGACCTCGAGTGGGTCCCCGACATCAGTGGCTCACGAACCAACGCGCACTGACGATGCCCATTCCCCCAGCGAGGACCTCTTCTCCTCCCTCCGCTCCTCCATCCTCCTCCGCGTCCGCGACAAGGACGCCCACGTCCGCGTCCAAGCCGTCATCGCCCTCAGCGCGTTTCTTGCGGCCGAACCAAGCGATGAAGATGAGGAGGATGTGACGGAGGTCCTCATGGAGATCATGGCGACCGACCCCGCGGCGTGAGTGGGCAACTTCCCTGTGACGGCATCCTCCTCATTGAACCCACGCTTGCACGCTTTCCACAGCGAGGTCCGCCAGACGGCCCTCCTAATGCTCCCAAGCACCAAGCAGACTTTCCCGGCGATGATTCTCCGCACGCGGGACGTCGATCCAGTCCTTCGAAGGAACGTCTACCTAGGGGCGCTCTCGCTCGCTCAGATCGGCGACCCTCGGCACCTCTCGATCGCTCAGCGGGAGGAACTTGTCAAGTGTGGGCTGGGTGATCGCGACGACAGGGTCCGGCGGGCGGCGGCGGGGATGATCTCTAGCTGGGTTGACAAGGCTGGGTCGCTCGATGAGGTCAGAGAACACTGCTGCTCCGCGTCCGCGCCTTTCTGACACCTCGTCCTCGCAGTTCCTCGCCCGATTCGACGTCGTCACTTCTGAGGAGGCTGAGAAGGCCCTTCTTTCGACTTTCGCCACTCGGCCTGATTTCCTCGACTCAGTCGACCTCGACGGTGAGAGCGCTAGCTCAAGATGCCCTTGAGAGCTCCCTGACAGGCGCCCCACCTTTCTTCTAGGCGACTTTTGGACTGATCTCACCCCGGAGAAGGCGCTTCTTGCTCGCGTCTTTGTTAGCCACTGCCGTGAGACAAAGGTTGGCGCACGCTTTCCAATTTCTACCGCCACATCATCGCTGTACTCATTGCTTTACTTCTTCCAGGACGAGGACCGCCTCGAGCAGTCCCTCCCCGTCGTCACCTTCCTCGCTTTCCACATCCAAGCTCAGTTCGACTCGCTCATTACCCTCTTTGAAGACGTCGAGGATCCGAACATCGACGATGACGAGCTGAGGGCAAAGGAGCAGGCGATCATTGAGAAGGAGTTCATCATCAAGGAGATGATGAAGCTCGCTGTTGACCTCGACTATTCGGACGAGACCGGTCGCCGGAAGATGTGGGGGCTCGCTCGTAGGTAGGAATCGGGCTTGTCGTTGGTCAGCTCCGGCGCTGATCGCTCTCGCCTCTCCTTTCCCCCAGGCGAGATGATCACCCACCTCGATCTCCCCGCGCTCGTGATCCCGTACAATCTTGATGTCCTCCGCAAGCTCTCCGATACCGAGTCGGATCTCATCCACGTCCTCGTCGAGGTCGTCCACGAAATCCGCGACACCGTCCTCGACCGGGACTCACCTCCGTCAGCGACGACCCCGGCGGCTGTCTCCGCCTCCGACGAAGGCACTGTTGCTAGCGCCGACCTCGCGGCGATCGACCGACCCATCGACCGAGCCGTCAAGAAGATGTCGCTCGGAGGCAAGGCAGCGGATGCCGAGGAGTCTGCCCTTAAGCGGGCTGTCGTCGATCTCCGGTCCCTCGATATCCTCAAGGGCTTGCTCGAGCGCGTCAACGGGACGCTCCAGGAGAACTCGGTTCTTCACGGTCTGCTCTCGGAGCTCGTTGTTCCCTCAATTAGGGGGAAGCAGCCTGAGCTCCGCGAGCGGGGAATCATCTGCCTTGGACTTGTCTGCCTCATCGACCAGGTTGCGTTCCAGTCCCTCACTCTCTCGACTTATCTTTTGCGCTGCGACTGACGTCTCCCTTCAACCCTGCAGAAAACCGCCTCGAACGCCTTTTCGACGCTCTTTGTCAGCCAGGTCGAGAACGCCCATGGCGAGCTCAAGATTCAGGTCCTCCAGATCGTCTTTGACCTCCTCATGGTCTACGACATGTCAATTCTCAGCCCTCAGGCGGAAGACGTGGGTCCAATCGCCTTCTGAGAGCCGAACCCCTCACTGACTCACCCACTAGCCCAAATCCAAGCTTGCGGAATACGTCCTCTACTACCTAGACCAAACGGACGATCTTGCCCTCGCCACTGCCGTCGAGGGAGCCGCCAAGCTCATGCTCGCCGGCAAGGTAGACGACGATGAGGTCCTTCGACTCCTGATTCAACTTTACGTCTGGCCGGACACGAAGATGAACGCGGCGCTGAGGCAGTGCTTGAGCTACTTCTTCCCGGTGTTTTGCTATTCGTCGGCAGTGAACCAGAGGAGGATGCAGCGGGTGCGTCATTCTCTTGTATCGATATTTGATAGGAAATTGATCACTAGCTTGCCTCCCTCAACCAGATTTTCCTCAGCACCCTTGCCAAACTCATTGAGGATGCTGAGGACCTCGACGAGGACCAAGAGCTCGTCGGACCCAACAAGATCGCGCACCTTTTCCTCGAATGGACGGACCCCCAACGGGCGGTGTAAGTATCTCTCTTCCGTAACGAGCAGAAAGGACATGGAAGCTGACTGCCCTTCCCTCCAGCCGCCTGGATGACCGCGCAGGGGATTGGGCGGTTCAAGTTGATATGGCCGTCGAGATTCTCAAGGCGCTCTTCGATGACAAGTGGGGTGCGTCAGACATCGTGACGAAAACCTGAAGGATGCGAACTGACAGGCCCACTCGACAGCCGACGAGCGCAAGATGCTCGCTCAACTCCTTGCTAAGCTCTACATCCCCGAGGAGGTCGATGACGTCAAGCTCCGATGGATCCTGACGCTCATCACGAAGCTCAAAGATGTGCGTCTCGCCTCTTCCCTTGACTTCCTCTTCCTCCTCCCAACCCTCCACTAACCTCTGTCCCTCAACACAACAGAAGAACCTCATGCCTGACTCGGTCGCCCGCAACGCGCTCACCAAGTTTGAGACGTCGCTCCGCAAGAAGTTCCCGGACCAGCTGAAGAGTTGGACGGATGGCGGCCAGACGGCGCTGGCTGGGATGCTCGAGAGGCTGTCATTGGAGGAGCTGGAGTTCTGGGAAGAGGTGTGAGTGGTGGCTGCTTCCTTGATGAGACGCGAGGAGGAGCATCGGGCTGATTCTCTTGTGCGAATCAGCGCTCCCAAAGAAGACGGTGAGGCAGATACCGTCGCAGACGCCAACGACGAGCCCACCCCCGAGGACGCCGAGGTGGCTGCCTCGCCTGCGGTTATCAAGAAGGCCAAGCGATCACTCAAGGCCGGGAAGTGGTCGGTCTCAACGTCGTGTGTCCAAGGTCTTTTGCTCCTCTCCCAAACATGCAGTTGCGCTGACTCTGCTTATTTTCGCTCCAGTGGTCGCAGGTCCAATGTCTCAACCGCAGCCTCTACCGCCCGGGGAGGCTCCGCTGACGAGGAAGAGGAAAACGATGACGATATGGCCGCCTCCGTTACGAGCACGCCCAAGATCAGGAAAAAGCCTGCTTCAAAGCATGCCTCGCCCGCACCTTCGACTCCCGCTACTGCTGTTGATGTTGATGAGGAGGAGAGCTCGGATGATGAGGCGACGCCCGCCGGGAGGAGGACGAGCGCGCCTACCAGCAAGGCTCGTATCTCGTGAGTTTTGGCTTCCCTCCCTGTCTTCGACTGGATATTTTGGGGTTAAGACTTGATCGTTTCTCCTACTAGGTTCACCAGCACCACAGAGGAGTCCACCATTGTCGAAGATGACGACGGCGACTCCCTCCTCGGTACCGAGGATGGGGAAGATAATGCCAGCGAGTCAGAGGAGGAGGCGCCTCCCGTCCGGGCGACGGTCAAAGGCAGCAAGCAGCGGGTCGTCGATAGCGACGACAGCGACTTGGATGACCTCGGTGGGCTCGACGATTCGCTCATGGTCGATGATGACGACGAGAGCGATTGATGGAGCGGCTAGCGGATCTTACTTTGGTTTGGATACTTCGGTGCAGATGTCTGGATGTCAATGTTTCTCTGGTTTGCATGCATTGCAGGCTTCCTGTGCGAGCGTCTCGCTGTCGTCCACCGCTCGGAACCGTCCAGGGATGTCTCGCCCAATCGCACAATAAGTCCCTCTGTCCTCGATGCTCTCCCTGTCTCAATGTCTTCGTGTCTCGCACTTCTCCGACAACTCCTGCAGTGTACCGCAAATCTCTTCTGCCTCAAGCGATCACCAACCCATCTCGAAAGTCCAGGAGACACCCGGCGGTCACACGAGGGTGCAGGAGGGGTCACAGGCAACGAGAAACGTCTTGTTCCTTGGCCATCCCGTCCTGCAAAGGCAAACGCGGAAGAGGCGTCCAGTCAGGGGCAGGCACGCGCCTCATCCTCGCCTCGTGCGGAGCACCTCCACGTCGACTTGACCTCCGACCACGACCTCCCGTCTCCCTCGTCCTTCTCCCGCCACCAAAGTGAGTCAGTCCCCTGCAACCGAGCCCTCATCTTCTCGTTCTTCACCCCTCCCTACATATCAGCTCGGAAGCTCGCTCGGTGGTTTCTCTTAAGCGAACGAATCGAGGCTGTCCTCCACTGGCCTGCCTGCCTGACCCATCTAGACTCCTTCCTTTCATGCTCGGCGCTCACTAGCCATCCTCTCGCTTGACATCCTCCAGCCTCTCGGGCGAGACGTTGCGCGACATTGATGCCGAGATCGAGACCGTAGACAGCCTCAAGTCTGGATTACGTAGTCGGTAAGCAGCTCCTTCGCCTCCTTGCACTCCCCTACAGACTTGAAGTCCGCCAATGTCCGAACCAGCTCTTTGACCAGAAAAGCGTCTCGCCCGATCAGGAGCGCCTCACCTACGGGAAATTTGCTCCGATGCGGCCATGACAACATCAAGCTTTCAGACTCCGGCGTCCAAGCTTGGTCGATCAGACATCTCATCTTTTTCAGCTGCGGAGATGTGCCTGCCCTTCAACCAGATAGAACATTGATTCATGAGCGGCCGGATTACCGTCAGGAATTGAAGCAGAGTATGGAAACCCAATGATATCATCTTTGCCTAGGACGAGACTCCATCACTCTCTCTCTCCTCTCTCTCCCTTTAAGCGGCACGTTTTCCTTCTCTTTGACTTCGCGGCCGCACCCTCTTCTCCCTTTCATGATTCAGTTATTGAAAGCGCTAGGTTGATGATAGTGTTGAGCGATAGGTAGTTCTTCAATGCGAACAGTGTGTCGGCTCGGAGGGAACAGTGAAACACAATGGACGGGTACTTCAGACCTCCTTCCTCGACGAGATGGAGGAGGCAGAGGACCGGGGAGTCCCCGTCGCCCGTTCCGTTTTTGTCCAGCCTCAGTCAAATATGCGCTTAATCCCACTCCCCTTCCCCTCCAGTCTCGGGCTACTAGATAATAGACGCGAGGAAGAGAAGTCGTGGCCGGCAAGCTGGTCGGCGATGGCTGTGTCGAGCACGACGAGATCCGCCAAGCCTTGGTGACCTTATTTGTTTTGCCTCAGTGTCCTTCGCTCTCTAAAGAACGATGGCTCATTGTTGATCGTTGTCACCATCCTCTTTCCGCCCTCACAATCACCGGGCCTTCTCTCCTCTCTTCCGTCGCTTACGCCCGTTATTTCTATGTCAGTACATGAATGCTCCTTTGATGACTTCTCTTAGTGTTTCAGTTTCTTTTCAATCTTTCAAACAAGGTCAGATCTAGCGAGAAAGGACGAAGAGATCGAGTCGCCGCCCGCTGGGCATCATGGCACGGGGGAGCAGCGCCTTCAGCCCGGAGCTTGACCTGAGGTCATATCGCTTGCCTCCTCGGAGACTGGCGCTGCGGATGCACACCCTCTCGAACAAGGGTCGCTCGCCCAACTCTATGGGCACCAATTCTCAAGTTTGCTCCAGACACTTTCCGAGCCCTGAAATTTCAAGGCGACACGAGAGAAGGGGTCGAGACTCATGAAGTGGCGAAAAGAAAGAACTAGACAAAGCGAAGGATCAAAAGAAGCTGGGGGAAAACGGCCCAAACAGCTTTTAGAGCTTGTCGTAGTACATGTCGAGCGTGGGGAGCTCAGGCTTGAGTCCCTTGCGGGTACGGATCTTCTTGGCGAGCTCCTCGAGCTTGGTGCCCTTGTCGGTGACGACACTGAAGAAGACAGCGAATGTCAGTGGATTGAAACATAAGATGCGATGGAAGAGAATCGAGCTTAGACGAACCCAGACATGAGCGACCAGTGGTCGAAGACGGCCTGGGGGAAGGCTATGAAACGAACAGGGTGGTCAGTGGCAGGTCGGGAAACGGCCAGGCGACGGGCTCGAGCTTACCCTGTCCACCAGTGGCAGAGCGAAGGTCGGCGTTGAATCCGAACGACTCGGCGACGGGGAGGTACGCCTTCATCGTGAACATGGGGGTTCCTAAAGAGTGAGAGAGTCATAGTCAGAAGTTGAGGGCCAAGAAAACCATTAAGCGCTCTGAACTAACCGGGCCGCTGCTCCGAAGAGTAGACGTGACCACGACGAACGTTGAGGCACGACTATATGGAGCCGAGCTGTCAGTGTGTTTTCCTTTCGTCTTCAGACATGCCAACATGCAAGAGAGACGCACGTAGACACCACCCTGGGCGTTCTCCGGGCACTGGATCTCGACCGAGTACATCGGCTCCTGGAGACCGGGCTGGGCGAGCATCTGCGAGGCGTAGCAGACGCGGCGGCAGGTAGGGATGAGCTGTCCTCCACCACGGTGGATGGCGTCGGTGTGGAGCTGGAAGGAGGGAAGAAACCGAAGTCGTCAGCAAAGGATGTGACATTTCTAATCGATGACACTCTACATACAGTAACATCCATGATGTTGAAGCGGATTCCACGCATGTGCTCCTCAGTGATGGCTCCCTGTGGGCAAGCAACAAGAGATGACGAAGGTCAGCGTGAGGCTCGTTCAGAGAACACTCAAAAGACAGGCGACGACGGACCTCCTTGGTGGCCCACTGGAAGGCAGCAACGCACGAGTCCTTGATCTCGGACATGAACTGGACACCCTTGGTGACGTCAACGAGGAGGTTAGGTCCCGCTCCGTCGGGTCCTTGAGGAGGGAAGGGAAAGCGCGTGCGTAGTTAGTTGCCCGTCCGCAACCTGTACAACTAGAATCGAGTACTCACCGAAGCACCAGATCTTCCTGGCGTCAGTGACGTCCCATCCGTGCTCGTCGGCCATGTAACGGGCGCGGAGCTTGAAGTCGTCGCGGGGGGCGATCTTGCCGGTCTCAATGTCGCGAGCGACCTCCTCGGAGAGGGGCTCAGCCTTCATGTAGAGACGGTTGTGCTTGTTCTGCGACTTGGAAAGGGCGACCATGGAGGACTCGGCCTGGACGGTCTCCTTGTATCCAACGACGGGCTCGGACTTCTTGAGGGGAACACCGGCGTGGTCCTCCTCGAGATCCTTGAGGCAGATCTCGAGGTGGAGCTCACCAGCACCGGCGATGATGTGCTCTCCGGTGTCGGAGATCCAGGTCTGGACACAGGGGTCGGACTTGGAGAGACGCTTGAGACCCTCAACGAGCTTGGGAAGGTCGTTGGCGTTCTTGACCTCAACGGCGATCTGAACGACGGGGGAGACGGAGAACCTATGAAGACATGGTGAGCTGCGAACTGAAGTGCGTGCCGAGAGATAGCTTGACGACTCACTTCATGACCTTCATGTTGTGGGCAGTCTCCGAAGTGGTAAGGGTTCCGGACTTGAGGAGGAACTGGTCGACTCCGACGAGACCAATGATGTTTCCGGCGGGGCAGTCCCTGAAGTGGAAAAGGTGAGAGGAAAGATAAGCATCTGACTGAGGGTGTGCACCAGAGGAACGGCCACTCACTCGATAGGCTCGACAGTCTGCGAGCAGGAGAATATCAGAGTGATCAGCGACATCTGAAATTACCAAGGTTCAAAGCAAGTGAGGGTTCTACGTACGCGACCCATCATGAGGACAGTGCGCTGGATCGACTTGACGAAGAGGTCGGACTTGGATCCCGGGACGTAGTTGGGTCCCTGGATGCGGACCTTGGGTCCGGAGCGGACGGTTCCGGAGAAGACACGTCCGAAAGCGTAGAAACGGCCCTTGTCGGAGGTGGGGACCATCTTGAGGAGAAAGCAGATCAGCACAAGAACAAGGACGAGGAGCGAGCGACACCGGACATGCCTTGGAGACGTAGAGCATGAGGGGTCCCTTGGGGTCGCAGTCGCGGATACCAATGGCCGACTCGTCGTCCATGGGACCCTCGTAAAGGGTCTCGACACGGTAGCGCTGAGCGGTGGCGGGCGAGGGGAGGTTGATGACAATCATCTCGAGGAGGGAGTCTCCGGCGGGGAGGAACTTCCTCATGACGACCTTGAGGAGGGGCTTGCCCTCGAGGTCAAGCTCATCGGAGGTAAGCTTGACGTCGAGCTTCTCGAGCATGGGCTGCCGGTGTACCAAGTGGTGAGCAAGAGATCAAGCAGTCACAGCCACGGCGGCTCGCTACGTACAAGGACCTTCTCCTTCTTGAAGTCCATGACAGCGGCGAAGATCTTGAAGATGGGGTCGAGGATGAACATGTTGAAGGCACGCTCAAGCTCGGTTCCGTCCTCGGCGGTCGACTTGGTGGTCCACTTCTTGGTCTTGGGGTTGAAGTAGTTGTCTCCCCAGAGACGCTGCATGAGAGCCTCCTTCTTGACACCGAACTTCTTCGAGTAACGGCCAGCGAACTGGTTGAGGGTGAAGGCCCAACCGTGGAGACCCGAGGCGAAAGCGACGGTTCCCTTCTCGGCGTAGACCTGGACGTCTCCGAGGACCTCGTCGTTGTAGGTCGAGATGATGACGTTGACGGACTCGATGGTACGGGCGAAGGTCTGGTAGAGGTCCTCCTTGCCGACCTGGAGCTCAAGAAGAGCACGGTCGACCTTGTTGATGACGACGACGGGCTTGATGCGCTCGGTAAGGGCCTGGCGAAGGACGGTCTCGGTCTGAACGCAGACTCCGTCGATGGTGTCGACGACGACGAGAGCTCTGCAAGGCGAGGGGGTCGTCAGGCGATGTACTGTCGATGCCACAATCAGGAAGCAAGATGAGCGCACCCGTCGGTGACACGGAGAGCGGCAGTGACCTCAGAGGAGAAGTCAACGTGACCGGGGGAGTCTGCGACAAGGGTGAACCAGTCAACATCGCGGAGCAGCTTTGCAAGGCTCAAAGGGAATCTCTCACCGATCAGGTTGATGAGGAAGTTGTTTCCCTCAGTCTTCTGCTTGATGAGAGCAACGTCCTCCTCGGGGAGGGCGAAGTAGAGGGAGCTGGAGATGGGGGGAGCGAAGCGATTGGTCAGCTCCTGCGAGAAACGGTAAAGCGAAGGAGGCGCAGACGAACATGGCGGTCGACTTGATGGTGATACCACGCTCCTTCTCGTCATCACTGAAAGGGAAAGGGTGAAGGTTTCAGTAGATGAAGTGATCGAAGCAATGGAAAGAGCGACGACGAACCGGGTGTCCATGAAACGAGTGTCTCCGGCCTTCGCACCGGCTGAGACAGGCAGTGCCGGGCAAATCAGCGGTGGCTCCCAAAATGATAATCGAAGTCGTCACGACGCACCAATAATACCGGCCTTGGCGACGAGAGAGTCCGAGAGAGTGGACTTTCCGTGGTCGACTGAGGAAGTGGACGGGAGGGTGATAAGTAAGTGAGGGTCCTCTTTTCATCTCGTGTGCCAAAAGCGAAGGGGAAGGTCCTCACCGTGGGCAATGACTGAGCGAGGCAGATCACAGATGATGGGCGGGCAAGTCAGATGGAGCACTCAGACGGCGAAGTATAAGTAGTCGCTTACCGGACATGTTACTATAGAGGGCAAGCAAAGGAAGGAGACGAGAGGGTCAGCAGGCCGGCCCCTCGGCGCCGCGACGCGGGTCGATGGCCGAGGTCAGACGGACCGAATCTGAAGAGACGGGTGAGATGGGGCATATAAAGGTCAGACTCTGGACACCTGAGAGCACAGCGAAGGAGCCGGAGACCCACGTTCGTAGGCTTGTCCATCAGGCCTAAGAAGAGGTGAAAGGCGAGGCGAGGTGGAGGGAAGGCGAACGATCAGTCCCAGCCCAGCCGCCTGACACCTCTGATCACGAGGGCGAACGAACCGCGCATCTCTGTAGAGGTAGCCAGAAGGAGCTAGCGTCAGTCTAGAGCTCTCATCGCCGGGTGGTGGACTTTTCGCGTCCCCCGGGTGGAAGGGGGGGGGGGGGGGCAAAGGAGTAGGGGACGGGGACGACTGACCATCGACGGTGAAGTTAACCCTGGAGGATGGCGACGAGGGTGTTGTATACAGCGAGCAAGGGCGGTAGACGTGAGGCCGAAGGTGAGAGAGACAAGAGGCCCAGTCAGCATGGCTGCTAGCACGAAGGCTTGGGGCGATAAGGCGAGTGAGAGGAGGGCCGCCGGAGAGGAAAGACCGCGAAGGGAAGGAGGGCGGCGACGGTATGCTCGTTCTCTCTCCCCTCTTCCCCTCCTCGTCTCCGAAGACCGCTCTCCTCCTTCTCGCTCGCCATGTTGATATAGAGAAAAGAGGATGGGGCCGCACATTTTGAAGGCGTAAGGGGGGGGGGTGAAGGGAAGGCGGGTGAAGGGGGGGGAGGGGAAGGCCGTCGACGAGAAGTCTCTATCCCGGGCAGAATTTGTGAGTTGGCCTCGTTCGCGCTGGCTTTCCTCGAGAAAGGGGGCAGGCGGCGGCGCGTGCGCAGAGAAAGCGTGCCTCGTCTCTTCGCCACACCGGCTCCGGCTCTCACTTATCTCTCTCTCTCACATATGTTTAAGAAAATGGCAGTCCCTGAGGGTGGCAGGCAAGGTAAGATCATGATGGTCATCCGCCTTGTTTCGAATATCGATGGATGAGGACCGAGACTCAGTTTCATCTCCAGCCTGGAGGTCATTCGAACAGGAATGCCATACTATCGCGATTACATTCTCGGCCAACAAGATTATCTGAGGAAGAGTCTGAGGGTATGGTAGCGTTGTGAAGCCATCCTCAAGTGGCAAGGCGGCCAGCGTCGCATTTCGCGTAGCTCCGATTTTGAACTCCGTCATCTGGCATCTCACAATCTCACACGCTGACTGGCCCACATCTCCGCACTTCTGTGAGATAGGGGGAACATATTCCAGTGAGGTTCTGAGAAGTACTCCTTCTACTGGCTCTAGTGTGAGCTGGGAACGATGTTTGATCCGACGCGGTCGCGCACTGGATGCTCCGGCTGATTTGCCACGTGCGCACGTCTCGTAAAAGGCCCAGAGCGTTCCAGATCAAGAAGAACATCGAAAATTTGGCTGAAACAGACATCTAAACATCTTCAAGCAAGGATCGCAGTCAGACATCAGACGATGAATGGACAGGACAATGGGATGGCCGAGGGCTGCACCAGGCCTGGCCTGGGCCAGAGGTATGTATGCTGGGAGAAGTTGTCTAAAGAGGCGAGTGCGCGCTTACTGTCAACCACCTCCTCGTCTCCTTCAACCATGGTCGACGAGCCCTTTGACGCCCTCGTTCGCTGGCTTGAGGAGGAGCACGGAATGACGGGCCTTCGAGTCCGGAGCCAGGTCTTCCTTGGTGAGCAGCGAGGACGTTTACCGGCTCTGCCATGTCTGAGTCTCCTCTCGCTCCGTTAACATGAACTCACACGTCACCCACGCCACGCTGATTCGTCTCTACAGGTGCCGGACGGGGTCTGGTAGTGTCCGAAGACATCCCATATAACTCCTTTGTCCCCCCACCGGATATCGTCTCCATTCCGACGTCGGCCTTGCTCAACGCGCGAACCGTCGCGTCCCTCTACCCTCGCTCCTTCTCCCCGCGACCAATCACCGACACTCGCAAGAAGACGCTGTCGTCCAAGGACAAGGCAAAGACCACTCCATCCTCCCATCTCCCGCTAACTTCCACCCAGCTCCTCACACTTCACCTCGCCCTTCACCGGCCGGACCCCACCGAGACGAGCGACGCGCCGCCGACAGGCCACCCTTCGCTCCCGGCCGACCCCTGGGGGCCTTACCTTCGAACGATCCCGGCACGGTTTGACGAGCACCCTCTGACGTGGATTGTCGACGTCGATGCTGCTGCGGAGATTAAGCCTGCGAGGCCGGTCTCGAGTCTGGCGCGGCTCGCTGAGTGCCTGCCCAGGAAGACCGGCCTCTTGCTGGACGATGTCGAGCGGCGGTTCTGGTGAGCCCAGATCATTTTCCTTTTATTCTTTATAATTTTTTTATACCCAAATCACTGACAGCACTTTCGCTCTATTCAGGGACGACGTGCGGATCCTCCATGAAGTCGTTGTAGGTCGCTCAATACTGCGCGCCTCAATTCGCGCTGCTTACTTTTGCCACCGCCTTCGGACGACTGCAGGCCAACGACGCCCATTTTGCCTCTCTCCCCGCAGGGTATCTCTCGCTCTCCTTCCTTCTCTGGGCCTGGCTCGCTGTCAACACCCGCTGCCTCTCGTACCCCCTCGCCCTCGAGCCCGCTGACGGGACCAACGACTTTACGCTCTGCCCAATCGTTGACTTGGCGAACCATTCGACCGAGTCAACGCCCATCCCGCACCTCCTCCCTCCCGACGGCCCGCCGTCCAAGATTAAGACGTACGCGTTACCGGCGCAGGACAGGGCGATGAAGGCGGGGGAGCAAATCTTCCTCCAGTACGGCGGGCACGAGGACGGTTTTCTTCTCGCCGGTGCGAGTTGATCTCCTAGGTCTCCTTGCAGCCTATGACCTGACGGTCCTCTCGCCACAGAGTATGGTTTCGTCGCATGGGGAGGCAACCGATGGAACGAGCACGACGTCACTCCGAACGTCGAGAAGCTCTTTGACGCCCTGCCATCCTCCATCCGCACGGACAAGGTCAGCATGCTCGAAAAGCTGGGCTACTGGGGGTGAGTTCAATCCTTTCGATCGATCTTGTGTGTCTCGCTCACAACGAACTTCTCGCTCACAACAGAAACTACACGTTGCACAAGGACCCGGCTCCAGCCCACCCGTCATATCGACTTCTCGTCGCTCTCCGTCTCTACCATACATCACCTACATCCGCTTCTGCGTCCATCGACGGGGAGAACACCGTCGCCAACTGGCGCGACATGCTCGACGGGTTCATTTCCGTTGTTAGCGACAGCAACGAGGCTCTCGTCTTTGGCACACTTCGCTCACTCTGCGCGACCGTCGAGACCGAGGTTGAGGCAGGGTTGGGGCTGCTTGCGAAGATTGAGGGAGAGGGAGATCTGTGGGACAGTGCGAAGAAGGACGTAGAGAGCCTTTGGGAATCGAGTCGAAGCATTGCCAAGGCAGTCGTCCAGAGTTTAGACGATGAAATCGAGTTCTAAAAGGGTTGTCAACAGTCTCTCTTTGGTTTGCACCACATAGTGTTGATCAAGATGAGTCTTAAAAAGGGCCCTTTGTTGTTCCGGAGAGGAACAAAGGGAAGTCAGCGCTACGGCAAGAGCCAGGGGTCGCGACATCTAACTCCGACCACGCATCCCCATGGGAATCCATCCGACTGAGCTCTCCCTTGGGCCTCACAAAGATCCTCTGAGGTCTCGGTGGTCTGTCAAGGGGTTGGAATCGCATGGGCACAATAACGGAGAGAAAGACTACTCAGTCTCCAGCTAACCGCATCCTTCCTCCTCTTCTCGTCCTCTCTGCATACCTCTCCCACTCACTCAACAATAGCAATGACCGTGCCTCCTCCTCCCATTTCGGCGGCCAACTCAACTACCCGTCCACTCTCTACCATCTCCGAGTGCCTATCCTCCGACGTTGTTACGATGCTCGCTTCCTCGTACGTTCGCTCTCCTTCCGCGTTCTCAATTTTTTCTCTAGCTGATTGTTGCAATATCTCTCGAAGAACACCAACATCCCGGTTCAATAACCACATCATGCCCGACGAGATTCTTTCAATTCGAGGCTCCTCCATCTGCGAGCCGGTCCACACAGACTCGCCTCTCATCGACGACTTTTCCCACCAGCCGGGCCCCTTGTTGAGCCCAAGCCCTGGGTCTAGGGGCCTCGAGGTCGCCCATCAGATCATGTCGAGCAACAGCGAGCAGCAGCCGGCCATACTTCACACCGTCCCAAGGTACTGCTTTTGGGCCGGCTTCCTCTTCCCGGTCGGCCTGCTTTGGATCGCTGGCGCCCTCTTGTGAGTCCACTCTCTTTCTCTCTACCTCTCTCTGCTCCTTATTTTTGACCCAAAGCCAAACTCCAGCATTCATGTCCCCTTCCGATTCGCGACTACGAAGGAAGAGCCTGACCCGAAGCGCCGCCGTCAGCTCGATGACCACATCCTCCGCATCCGCCAGGTCGAACGAATCTGGGCGAGGCGATGCACGTACGCTTTGGTTATCTGGACCATGTCTTTGCTGACTGTGGGTCTGTCAGTGTGCTTTGTAGGAAGGGCAAGGGGGTGGTTCTAATTGAGGTGGCGCCTAAGTCTATTGGTCTGTCGTTCTCCGCTGTTACTCTCCTTATCCTCTTGATCTTCCTTTCGAGCCAAGGTTCCTATTTCTCTCCTAACGATCTCATGACTTGCCTATCTTTCGATATAAATCCTGCATTTGTCTGAGAGCGCAGCCCTGTCCGTGCGCATCTCGGCGTCTCACCTCTGACGTTCGAGGCGATGAGCGAGCCCTCCAGCACGACGGCAAACCTCCACCTCCTCACCTCCCTCTGTTCCCCATAGCTCTCCCCTTCCTCATCACCACCTGCAGCGTCTCATCATGGGCGATCGACAACAGCTTCTCGACATGGGCTTCGATGCCGCGCGCGTCGACTGTGAGTTTCCATCCACTCGTTTCGGCTCGGCTCGACCCGACCGAAGCGCGGGAACGAGAAACTCGCCCGTCCCTTGGCCCTGAGACATACCGACTGACTTCATGTCTGGTACTCGCCATGCATGCAGGGGCCCTCAAGGCGACGAAGAACTCTGGCCTCCTGGTCGGCTCAGCCTCCCCGATCGCGTCGTAGTTCACGTCTGACGTGTACCCCCCCTCCCCCCCTCCAACCTTCTTCCTGTCCCATATGACAGACCGCCCTCGACCACCTCGAGAACAACAGCGAAAAATCCATCCCCTCCGCCGAAGATCTCGCAGAGGATGAGGACGAGGACATGGGAGGAGACGTCAAAGTCGGCGCGGAGGCCAAGGTGCGTCAAGACGCGTGCGCGGGTTCATGGGCCCGCTGGCTGCTGACACCTCCTTCCCTCGGACGCGCGGACGCCCAGTCGATCAAATGCTCTGAGGTTCGTGGCCTCCCTCATCTGGGACCTGGAAGAAGTGAATGTTAACTTGCCACTACAGTGCCAGAAGATCTTCAAAAACCCCGCGCTTGCGAGCTTCCACGGCGAGAAGTCCGGTCACACTCAGTTCGAGGAGTCGACGGAGGAGGTCGGTCGTCTCCGCCTGCCTTGACGTGCCAGGCGCCCGATTCACTCTCCCTTTATCCTACAGATTAAGCCGCTCACGGAGGAGGAGAAGAAACAGCGTCTCCAGGAGCTGAGGGAGAAGATGGCTGCGAAGCGGGTGAGTCGCCTTGCGTTTACGAGTTCATCTGAAATGGCTGCTGATCCATATCCTTCCTTCCCTTCAGGCTGTCAAAAGTGTCGAGGAGATTGAGGAGAACAAGAAGAACGAGGCACTGAGGCGTAAGGCGGGAAAGGTCAGTTCTGAGATGACGGTTCATATGTGCTCCGTGATGGTGACAGGCTACTAACCTGCGTCACGCTCGTTACTCTTCAACCAGGATGCTGGTACGTCTGAATAGACTCAGCGTTCTGTGGAGGGACATTTCCTGACGCGTCTTCGCCTTTAGGTGACGCCATCGAGTCTCTCCAGCTTAAACAGGCCAACAAGGAGGCTCTCGAGCGCAAGCGTGGTGCGTCTCACGTCTCTTACCTTCCCCCCCCCCCCCTTCCTCTTTTCTTTTTTCTTCGACTGCTCTAATTGGTGCCCTACGTTCGCCTTCCAGAAAAGGAAGCCGATGCCAAAGCCCGCGCAGCCGTCAAGGCCCAGATCGAAGCGGACAAGAAGGCCCGTGCCGAGAAAACCGCTCGGGAGAAGGCTCTTCGCGAGGGGCGCGTCCCAGACCAACCTTCTGGTGGATTCGACGTCAGTGGTGGGGCGAGGGGGACTCAGGGAGCGGCGCCAGTGGTAGCGAAGGCTGGGGCGGACTTTGCGCAGACGAGGTTGCAGGTCAGACTGGCTTCGGGTGGGCAGCCGTTGACGAAGTCGTTCCCATCTACGTGTGAGTATGAGAGAGCGAAAGAGAGAGAGAACGAGAGAGCCGATCGAGCAAGCACGCACTGACGCACCTCTACCTTGTATCCAGCGACCCTCACGGAGGTTGAGGAGTGGCTTGCTTCGGAATCTCTCAGCATCAACGTCGGTGGCTCCGCCGTCTACTCCACCCGCCACCCGCCAAAGACATTTGGCCGCAACGAATTCTCCCGATCTCTCCAGGAGCTGGGGCTCACCCCGAGTGCGGTTCTCTTTGTCCAGCAGTAGGACCATTTTTCAGCTTTCGATCTCGTCATTGTGTCGAGAAGATAGATCATGAGATAAATGAAATTAAGGCTTGATACGTAAATAACAATACAAGAGAGAAGACTCGTATAAAGGATTGAAAAGTCCTAGAGAACTGAACAAAAAGAGGGATCCAAGGAAGGAACAACGGATGACCAGACTCCGCCGATTAGCCTTCTCAGATGCCCATGCCGCTCCGGAGTGAGTTGGCCAGCGACCAGTCGCTGACGTCGCCGGAGATCTCCCAAATGTTGGCGCCGGCAAGCCCGGCCTGGGCGAGGAACTGGGCCTTGAGGGAGAGCGAGTCCGGGTCATCGTATGTGATGACTTGGCCGGAGGAGGGGGAGCGAAGGAAGGGCTAGAGTTGGAGAAACGCGAGGGGAGATGTCAGTGGCGAGTCGAGATGGAGAGCAAGGAGGAGGATGAGAAGAAACGCACAGTGCTCGAGCAGGCATCCCAGAAGCGAGTGAAGCCTCCGGCGCCCACATACTTCTTCGACCCCTGGTCGTACGTGAGGGCGCCCTGACGGACGATCTCGGAGAAGTTGATCTGGCCGTCGTCAGCCTGGCCGTTGGCGTTGAGGAGGGTGACGCTCTGACGACGGTTTGCCCGGGAACGACGGTGGTTGCCCTCGGGGAGACCGCGTCGATGGACGAGCGAAGTGGCAGTGGACTGGGAGATGTAGCCATAGGCGGCGACGCCGAGGATGAGTTTGTTGGCCGGGAAACCCGCATTCACCCAAGAGTTGACGGCAGCGTAGGCGTTGGCCAGTGGCTGGCTCGAGTCGCCGCAGCCGTCCCGGAGAGGCGCATTGGGGCCCGGAGAAGCGCTGCTGCCCCAAATGTCGTAGACCATGAGAGTCACAGAGTCCATGACCGCTGCGAACGCTGAGACATCGCTCATAGGCTTCGACTGTACAACAGGATTGCTCTCTGTCAGTCCTTGGCTCTGAACGTATGAGGAAAGAGTCGGGGGCGAAGAGATGGGGGAGAGACTTACGTTTGCGCCTGCAAATGGCCAGACCTGGACGGCGCCCGAGATCTCGGCGTTCGGTAGAGCGGCACGAAGTGCCTGGAGGAAGAGAAGATAGTTGGCCGAGTCTTGAGAAGAGACCTCGTTGAGATAGTAACCCTGAATGCCCGGGTACTCCCAGTCGCTGCGCGCGGGTGGCGGATCGTCAGCATCAGGGCGCGCAATCAACCTGCAAAAGAATCCAAGGCTCACATGTCGATACCATCGATGCCGTAGGTGGTAACAGCGGCCACGCACTGCTGGACGAGCTGGCCCCGGGCCGAGGAGCTTGCAACGGCCGAGGAGAACTTTTGCGAGCCCATCCAGCCTCCGATAGAGAGCTTGACCCTCTTGCCGGCGGCATGTCCGGCAGCGACGAGGCGCTGGACTGCAAGGAAGAAGAAGAAGATGACTCAGAAAGAATCGCCACGCCCGACGGGAAGGGGTAAGCCACTCACGAAGAACTGGGGCGCTTGTGTCGCCGTCGAAGCCGAGTTGCAGGTTGTCGTCGATGACGGCGAAGGCGAACGTGATTGAGTCGAACTTGCTCCAGGCGATGTTCTCCGGGGCGAGCTGGCCAGAGATCCAGCTCGGGTAGTAGGCGTGCAGCTGAGGGGAACCGCCGGTGGGCGCAGGGGTGAGGGTCGGGACGGGGACAGCGGCCGACGATGAAGAGGAGGTCGTCGGAGAGGAAGCCGTTGTCGTCGGAGAGGCAGACAAGGATGTCGTCGGCGCGACAGGGGTGGACGTCAGGGCCGGCGAGTTGATGTCGGAGATGGTGGTGGAAGTAGCTCCAGCCAGGGTGGTGTAAACGGTTGAGGTGATCGTCGACTGAATCGTCTCCGTAGTAGTAGCGGTGATGGGAAGGCCGCGTTCGTCGAGGGTGATGGGCAGCGCGCCGCCCGGGGAAGCCACCAGGGCAGCCCCGGCGAGGAGGTAGAGGAGCGAGGCGCGAAGCATAGCTAGAGAGGGTGGCGCGTAGTAGGGAGAGAAGAGGGGTGTATGTGCGTGTGGATAGATGTGTGTGTAGAGAGAATGGAGTGCTGAGACCTGCAGCGAGTGAGAGGCGTCGAGCCTGAGGGTAGAGAGGAAGAGGGAAGGGGGAGGAAGCGTGGACGGAAAAGAAGGAAGACTGTCGGATGTGGTTGGATGGATCAAAGGGACGCTATCTCCTCAGCCCCCTTTGTAGGCGCGCCCGGCCTCGTTCCCCTTCCGACCCGATGTTGAAGAGTCTGAAGGCGGAGTCTTGATCGTGGGCGGGGGTGGTGGTGGTAGATCTGTTTTCGGCGAGATGAAGAGGCGGGTCGACGCGCCGACTCGACCCGCCGCGCCGCAAACGGCTGAGACGCGGCCAAAGCCCACCGCATCCGGCGGACCTCATCTCTGCGCAGCCGCAGAGTCACATTTGTCGAGATGAGGCCAGCTAGCAGCACTCCATCACTTTGCTTTTTGATTCATGCTACCACCTCGATCGCGTCTAGCCCGAATCCGATGTTTTGGTCGCAGGAAGCGGGGGAAAGGGAGAGATCGAAAGGAAGCCTGCCTGGACGCGCCTTCTCTGCGCGCGCCTGCCGTCTGCGGATGAGATTCCTCTCGCACGGCCTTCGGCCCGGCCGGGCGAGCGGCGCAAGGAGACGCGAGCTCGGGAGAGGAGACGCGACGACCATCACTTCACCATGCCCTCTTCTGCTCCCCTTGACCTTCCGGCTCTCCTCGAGACCGCCATCGACATTGCCAAGCAGGCCGGCGCCCGCATCAAGGCCGGCTCTGAGTCGCGCTTCAAGAACGCGACGGGCGTCGACGAGAAGAAGAACTCGGTCGACGTGGGTCTCTGGTCTGCTCGCTCCCTGCGCTTTCTGCCCTGACATTCTGCGCCTACTCGTCTAAGCTTGTCACCGAGACCGACCAAGCTGTCGAGAAGTTTGTCGCCGAGTCGCTCCGTGCCGCCTACCCGGACCACCAGTTCATCGGCGAGGAGTCGTACGCCGCCGGCGAGCGACATGATCTCTCGGACGAGCCAACGTGCGTCGTTGCTTCTTCTAGTGGGCTCATATCCGCTCCAGTCACAAGTAGTTGACATCATCGTGTCTATCTGCACAGCTGGATTGTAAGTGCTTGCTTGTCTCGGGGGAGGACCAGCGAGAGCCCGGCGGCCAGCCAACTCCCTTCGCCTCGACGCGTACTGATCACGTCCTCTTCTCCTCCCTCTCGCCAGGTCGACCCCATCGACGGCACGTTAGTCGCCCTCCTCCCTCCAGCCTCTTTTCTGGCGAGTACCAGCTGACACGGGAGACCACAGCACCAATTTTGTCGTCGGCTTCCCCTTCTCATGCATCTCCATCGGCCTCGCCTTTGAGGGCAAGCCCGTTCTCGGTGTCGTCTACAACCCGTCTGTGGCCGCTACTCTCGTCTTTCGGGACTTCTTGTACTGAGGCTAAAATACGCTCCCCAGTTTCCTTGATCAGCTGTACTCGGCCGCCAAGGGCCACGGCGCCTTTTTCAACCGGACAACGCGTCTTCCTCTCGTCGCGCCTCCTCCGTCGATGACGACGATCAGCCAGGCGCTCATCGGGCACGAGTGTAGGTTCCTGTCCTTTTTCCGTGTGCTCTCGCTTCAAGTTTGACACATGGATATGCGTTTCTGTAGGGGGATCGGACCGCTCCCAGGCGACAATGGACCTCAAGCTCAAGGCGTTCGGCAATCTCTTTGGTCAGGGCGAGGGCAAGGCTATGGCCCGCGGAGGTCGGTCGATGGGCAGCGCTGCGCTCGTGAGTTCGGGTTCGGTCTCCCTTTTATCCCTTGTTCGTCAAAGACCGACCTTGTCACGGGTGCCCTCTCTCCACTCAGAACTTTTGCGCCGTCGCTGCGGGTCAGCTTGACTGCTACTGGGAAATTGGATGCTGGGAATGGGTGAGAAGCTGTCCTCTCTGTTGGTTGCCCTTGGCGTTGATTTGCGGACTCAGCTCATCCTCCTACTTAACCTTACCCCCTAAGGATGTCTGCGCGGGTATCGCCATCGCCGAAGAGGCAGGCGGCCGGTGCTTCGGCGGTAAGCAGTCGACGCTCTCTGGGGACGACGAGATGAACGCTGCCCTCGTCTGTGGGAGGAAGTACTTTGTGATCCGGGGACTGCCAGAGGGTGGGAGGGAGGCGCAGGCGAAGCTTGCGCGGGAGTTCTACGGGTACATCGAGGAGTGGGACCAGTGACCACAGGCAATAAGAGAGGGCTTACCTGGACGATATTTTGAACAATGACCTTGCTGCCTCGTTTGCCGGTGGATATAGCTTTCCGGAGATCGGCCTTTGTAGTCGGGAACTTGCGAGCCCGAGACCGAGGATCAGCGCACTCCCCTATGCCCGTCCCGCACTTCGATCCTTCGCATCCAACCATCACCCCACCCGCTTCTTTCCGAACTAGCCATGACCACTGAGAACAACCACCTCCAAGAAGTCGACAAGGCGAGAAGTTTCGAGCGGGAATTTAGCGGGAGGGAGCGGCTTGCTGATGACAGCCTCCGTTTGACTCGATAGGCGTGCGACTCTGTCCGCGAGGCGTTCAACGAGAGGATCACCTTCCCGCTCGAGTTCCGCAAGGACCAGCTCAAGAAGCTTGCCTACACGGTAGTCGATAACAAGCACAAGGTGCGAAGGCGAGAGAGAGGGCCCTCGGGCGGGCGATTCGATGGTGAAACGCGCACGACTAAGACCCGCCTCGCTTCATGCGTGAATTCAACGCACGCCAGATCCACGCCGCCCTCCAGGCTGACCTCGGCAAGCATGAGCTCGAGGCGGACGTGACTGAAATGAACCCGGTCATCTGGGCCATTGAGGACGCCATCGAGAATGCACACAAGTGGGCCAAGCCGGCGGCGTACCCGGCGCTTCAGCCGGTGTTCAAGCTGTACCAGACGGCCGTCCAGCATGTGCCCTCGGGCCCGGCACTGCTCATCTCGCCTTGGAATTATCCATGGAAGCTCGCTATCGAACGTGAGTCCATTGGACTGGAGGGAGACCTTATTTGACAGGTTGAGGGGCCTACACTAACCATCGGTTCCGCTCTGACGACCAGCCCTCGTCGCTGCCATCTCGGCCGGAGCGCCCGCCGTCATAAAGCCCTCCGAGATCTCGCCTGGTGAGTCATTTGATGTAATCTTCCTTTTTACCAGTGCTGACATCGATCACAGCCACCTCGGAGGTGATCAAGGAGCTCGTCGAGAAGGCGCTCGACCCTCGTTGCTACGCCGTCATTCTCGGCGGCGTCGAGGAGACCACGAGGCTGCTCGAGAGGCCGTGGGGCCGAGGTACGGCGCTCTGTTTTTTTTCCCTCTCATGTCTGTAAGTCTGTCAAGATTGCTGACATACACGACCACCCTTGGCCAGTCCTCTTCACGGGTGGTGAGCGCGTCGGCAAGATCGTCGCAATCGCGGCTGCCAAGACGCTTTCTCCTTGCACGCTGGAGGTCGGTTTCGTCCCATCTGGCGCCACTTGGTATTCGCCTGATGACCTCTCCCTGCTATCCAGCTTGGTGGAAAGTGCCCAGCCATTATCGACGACGGCTATGACCTCATGATCGCCGCGAGGAGGACGATGTGCTACAAGGGTGCGTGTGTGCTCCGTTCCTCCATTCCTTCCCTCATGTCGCTCACTTTCCCCTCTCCCCCCAGCCATGAATTGCTCTCAGACGTGCACCACCTGTGACTACACGCTCATCTCGGCCCAGAACCAAGATGCCTACATCGAATGCTGCCTCAAGGTTCTCGGCGAGTTCTTCCCCGACGGCGAGATGGTTTCGGACTCGTACGGCAACGTCCCCTCGTCGTCGATCGACCGGCTCGAGAAGCTCATGCGGGAGACCAAGGGAAGGGTCATCCGGAGGGGCGAGATTGATCGTGAGAGGAGGAAGGTCGGGATCAGCATCGTCGCGGACGTCATGCCTGGGGATGTCTTGCTCCAGGAGGAGATTTTCGGTCCAATCCTCGTCATTGTGAGTCCTGAAGTGCGCTCTATGGACCATATCCTCCACTGATCTCGTCATGTTCCTCTCTGCGTAGTCTACCGTCGAGGTTCGTCGTTCCCTCTCCAGCTGGCTATCCTGCTTTCGCGCTGACGTTATATATGCTGTTCTATAGAGCATCAAGGCCGCCGTCGCCTACATCAACTCCAAGCCCTCACCTCTCGGCGTCTACGTCTTCACGGAGAAGAAGGCGACCGTCGACTACGTTACCCTGTACACTCAATCTGGGGCGGTCCTTCAGGTGCGCGGTGACCACTTTTCCCTCTGGGGCTTGACTGAGGGACTGACCTCCCTTCTCGTCTTCTAGAACGATTGCGCTCTGCAAGCCCTGATCGACAACGTTCCCTTTGGAGGCGTCGGGGCGTCCGGCTGTGAGCTGTCTTACGAGCCTGACTTCCGTCCAAGCTCAGGCTGATTCGCTTCTCGTATTCTAGTCGGAGCATACCACTCTAAGTCAGTCCCTTAGTACTTTGTCCTCATCGTACGACTAACTGACCATACCCGTCGTCTAGGTGGGGATTTGACCTCTTTACCCAGGAGCGCGCTATCATCAAGGTCCCGACCTGGCTCGAGGCTCTCCTCAGCTCGCGCTACCCGCCCTTCACGGTCCGTCCTTCCTCTCTCCTTCTCTTTCTCTTTCTTCCCCCCTCCCCCCCCTCCCCCTCTTTTTTTTTTTCTTCTTTTATTCCGACCCCTCACTCACGGACTCCTTCCACCAGGCAAGCAAGCATCGCCTCCTCCAAATGACGATGCTCCCCCTCCCGCTCTCATTCGCCCGCCCAGGCACCAAGGGCCTCGCCTACGTCCGCTGGTGGTTCATCCGGCGGGCTTGGCGCTGGATCGGGTTCGTCGCGCTCCTCGTCGCCACTGGCGTCGGGCTTGGGGAGGGGCTTAAGAGGCTGAAGTGATAGTAGTGAAGCAGCGCTGGATTTCTCGTTTCTCTTAGGCTTCTTCTTCTTTCTCCCCCTCCCCCCCCTTTTACGCTGTGGTCTTTCCGAGCTTGCCTTGGTTTCGCCACTCTATGCACGATTGATTATGCAGCCGCCCGGGGTGTCTGTCTCCGCCATCAGCCAATGAGAACCAACCCCCAACCCCCCCTCCCCTTCCCGCCCCCCTCCATGCGTATCTAGCTTGACTTCGGCGACAACTCGAAAACGATCGACCGCCTGCTCGCCCCTGTGGGTGGCTGGCACTGACTCCCCCTCGGCTTTCTTTCCCATCCTCCCCCTCTCCCTTCCTCCTCCTCCCCCGGTCTGCTACCTCTGCTTCCTGGGCTCAGTGCTCGCCCTTTCCGTCGATCCTACCCCCATGACGTCCCGAAAAAAAAAAGAAAACAAGGAATGACCCCGTCAGTGGGGGAGGGGGGGGGGGAGGGGGTGGCTCGCTGGCCGCCCCGAACGGAGACGCGACCGACGACCCGAAAGCGCGACTCACGCCTCCTGGATGAGCTTCCAAAGGACGCTGAACAGCAGGCCCTGGAGGCCGTTCGTCAAGATGCGCGTCGCCAGGCCCCGGCCGAAGAGGCCGAGGACGCCGTCCTTGGCGACGATCGCCTGGGTCGCGGCCCAGTAGCCGACGTCGCCCTCGTGCGTCTGGCGGTACGTCTTGAGGACGCGGAGCGAGTTGGAGCACGAATCCGAGACGACGGAGGCGGAGAAGCCGATGACGGCTTGGCGCTAGAGATGGGAGGAGGAAGGAAGGGAAGAGGGGGGGGGGGGTTGGGGGGACGAGGGCGAGCGAGAGTCAGTAAGGAGGGGAGGGGGAGGAAGAGGTCAGGCAGCGGCAGGAGGGAAGGGGGACGAACGAAAAGCTTCTGGAGGACGTTGTGCTCGTGCGGGAGGTGCTCCGAGAGGAAGTTGTACGTTGCGAACCAGGGGTAGTGGCCGACGAACGTGGCGGCGGCTTGGATGATGGAGGAAGGCCGGGAGGACGGCTGTCCGTCAGCAGGCCAAGATCGATGCGAGAGCCCTGACTCCGACTCACCAGTCGCAATGGCACCGTACCAGAGGGATCCGATACCGCGGTCCTTAATCCTCTCTTTGAGAAGACGGAGCCCGGCGACGGCGCCCTGGGTCTGCTGGGTTGTCTGTAGGCAGAGAGAGAGAGGGAGAGAGAGAGAGACGTCAAAAGACAGGTGGAAGAAAGAGTTTAAAAGCGCACTCGACGGACCTTAAGAGCATCGATAGGCGTCAGCGTCATGCGGAACGTGGCCGCCGCAATGGAGGAGCCGACGGTCTTGACGAGGATAGGGAGGTCGATGGGAGAGAGGAGGGCGATGATGCCGGCGTTGGCCTGGAGATGAATGGATATACACGTCAGCGCCTTCAGCCCTGACGAGTCGGACAAGGTGAGGTGAGCATGCACGGCAGTGTCTCCAAAGCGGGAGAGCGGGCCCTGGAAGAGGGCGGCGGTGAGGCCGGCGTAGTAGCGGACGAAGCCGCCGTCGGCCCAGAGTCGCCGGGAGGACTCGGTGAAGCTACCACCATTACGGTATTGGAAGTTCATGATCGTGCTGGAGCACGCGGGAAGGGGGGGGGGGGAATGAGAGAGGGTCAGAGAAATGACGTGCACGAATGGTTGCATGTGAGATTCACCGAAGAGGCATGAGCGTGAGGACCTGGAGTACCATCGCGAGCGCTCCAGCGACACCACCCCCGGCAGCCTTCTTGAGCGCGTCTTTCCAGTCAAACTTGGACTCAAAGATGATGCCCGTTCCAGTGACGGCGATGCCGGCGGCGATCGGGAAGCAGGCGAGGAAGGGAGTGACAATGTACGTCTGGAGGAGAGCGGTCGTCTGGTGCGTGGTGGTGTCCGGATTGAGGTGGAGAAGGGGAGGGGTGAGGGTGACGAGAACGAGGACAAAGTGCTGTGGTCGAACATGGGCATAAGCGCGGCAGGTCGAGGCGAGCGAGAAGAAAAGAGACTTACCAGGACCGGGTCGTCCAGGAAGACCTTAGGGCCGAGCTTGCGCGCCGCCCAGACGAGGGTCATCGCGAGCTGCAGAGAGGATCACGAAGAAAGGTCAGCTACGAGATGGATGCATGAGGTGAGGGCCTAATCACCGAAGGGACAGCCGCAAAGCGCCAGATGACGATCGAGAGGATGGCACCGAGAGTCTGGGCATCCTTGGACGACGAACTGGTGGGAGAATTTTTTTTTAAGAAAAAATAACGTCAGCCCAAGGCCAATGACCCTTGACTCTTCCAAACCTACCTATCACGCCAACGCAAAGAACCACCAGCCCCAATGATCTCAAAGATGGCGAAGGAGCCTCCAAGCCAGGCGATCATGGTCCCAAGCGTGCCACCGACCAGGCCAGGGATGCGTTCCCCATCGCCGATCTCGCCGCCCCTTCGACCGAAGACAAAGTTCTGCACGCCCGGGACGAGAGCGAGAACGAGCGCAGCAACGGCCGAGACAACGAGGGGGTTAAGATAACTGAGGAAGCCACCCTTGCTCGGCGAGACCTCGACGAGCGTCGGGTGGTTGTGCGGGCGAGAGGACGCAACGAGTGGGGTACGCTCGTCCGGCTCTGTTTCGCCAGGCTGACTTGAGTGTACGTTGTAGGTGCCGGGAGGGGTCGAAGGGCCAGCCTCGGATTCGAGGCTGTCCTCGGTGTCGGCAGGGAGGAAGATTGAAGGCTTTGCCTTGGGAAGGTATGGCGCAACAAAGATCCTGCGCATGCGCAGATAAAGGAACGTATCACGGATCAGCGACGGAGTTCGGAGCCTCACGCTTCCAAAGGGCTCCCCACCTGAGGGCCTCGCTGATAGCCGCGTTGAGGAGAATGTAGGATGTGGCACGGCGAATGACCATGTCGGTGGGCTCAATGTCGGTTCGGAAGATGTGGTTGAGCAGGCCCGGCGACCGGGCAAGGCCCGCCAGAATGAGAAGCGGGAACGAGGTCAGGCTGTTGAAGGTAAGGGCCTCGACGATCCAGCCAGCGACGCCAAAGAGGCGATAGAAGATGACATAGGAGACGGCGAGCGAGAGCAGGTGAAGGACGCCAGTGAAGGCCGCGATCGGCCAGTCTTGGAAGGGAGGACGGGGGTAGCTCCGCATCAGCGTGACATAACCAAAGTCGGAAGAAACCACAGATCGCCAATTCACAGTGGAGAATGGAGTGGTATGAGACCTCAGAGCCGACGCTGGAGATGACGAGCGCTGGTAGGAGGATGCTCGAGGCGATCCGGCGGAGGCCCTGGGATCGGCGATTTAGTCTCTCTCGCTCTCTCTCTCTCTCTCTCTCTCTTTTTCACGATCGAGGATGATGGGGCAAGGAAGCTCACAAGAGCAGTGTCTGGGCCAAAGATACGGGTCCCGCCGGCGAGGTAGCCAACAAAGAGGATGAGGACCGTCGCAAGCAAGGCCTGGAATGGACGAGAGCGAGAGCGAGAGCAAGGACCAGACAGCATGCATGCTCCGACGGTCAGCGAGAATGGAGCCAGCCCTGGAACGGCAGGAGGGGAGGCCGCCTCACCTGGGACGACGCCGAGACGGCCTCGAGGTAGGATTGGGTCGGCATGTGGATCCGTCGGTGGGGGTGGGGGTTTGGAGGGAAGGCGACGAAAGACGGACGACAGACCCGCGTGGGAGACTGCAGGCTGACGGAGAAAGAGGGACGAGGGAGCGGAGGAAGCCGACGCCGCACCCTCGCCCTCAGTCGCGTCGATAGGAGCCCAGCATTTGACTTGCTATCGCGTCATGGGGAGAGGGCGGGACGCTGGAGACGGTGGGACGCGAGCGAGCTGGCGTCATGACATGGACAGCAAGCATGAGGGCCTGGCCGAGAGCACGGGCTGATCTCCCGGCCCTTGGCCCGCCGTCGGCGGCATCGTCGAGGCGCCGACGCGTCAGTCTGATGCCGTTCGCAAGCAGCGAGCCTTTCTCCATCCTCTCTCGCCCTCCACGAGCGCTAGGGATGCCGACGATCCAAGGTACATAGTACAAGCGGGTTTCCTTGTTCCCCCGGACGATATCCTGATTCCAGCAGCCCCAGCCCCAGCCCCAGCCCCAGCCTCAGTGCCAGTCCTTGCGCGTCTTGACCGCCGGCCGCTCGAAGTACTCTGACTGGGCAGCCTGTTCAGATGCCCAGCCGACGACAAAGCGCCCCATGCCGAGGGCCGAGTCGGCGACGGTCTTCTGGTAGTACTCGTTGCCGAGGAGTTGTGTCTTGGGTCTGGAGACGTTGAGAGGGAACGCAGGGGAGGGGCACAGATGTGGGCGAACGAGAGCCGCACGTCAGCGAGACACCCCGAAGACAGCCTGTCGCCACGAGAGAGCGGGTGCATGCTTCGCCACGCAGGGCGAGGGGGAGCGCCAGCACGTGAGAGCCGCCCAGCACGTGAGCAGAGCGCACGAGGGAGCGACGGGAGCGATGAGCGCCCCTGCCCCGCTCGCCCGCCCTGCCTGGAACGAGCCCGCCATGCGCTGCGATGCGTGCAGGGCCGGGCGGCTGCCGAGGGCATGGACTGACCGGTAGCCCGAGTGCATTTCGACGGCCGCGGAGAGGACGCCGCCGATGGTCCCCCACTTGGTGAGGAACCAGCCGGTGCGGAAGGCGAGCCGCGGGAGGAAGGTGATGGCGCTCATGGCTTGTGGGCTGGGGGGGTGGGGGCCTGGTTGGGTCGGTAGCTGGGCCGCGCCGTCTGGGTGGTGGTCGAGAGCATGGGTCGCTGGCCGGCTGGCGGTGGCCAGGGCGCGCTGGGGCGCTGGCCGCCCGCCGCCGCCCGCCGCTGGGCGTCGCTGGGCGGGCGGCGCCCTCTCTCTCTCGCGCGGGTGCCCTTTCGACAGCCACCCTCGTTCGACCCGCCCTCACCATGCTCCTCGCTCCCCTCGCTCCGCCTCGCCCCCCGGGTCGCTGCCGCCGCCGTCAGTCGAGAGCGCTCGAGCAGCAGCCGTGCATGGCCGACGGGCTGACCCTTGCGCGCCTCTGCCGCCGCTTCCCCCTCGTCTGCCCTGCT
>OX637632.1:90819-139944 GCA_951802195.1 Tausonia pullulans
CTCTCTTCCTCGCCCTTCCGTCTCGCAGGGCCGATCGATCTCCACTGCCGCCCCTGCCGCCAAGGCTGCGCCCTTCGCGGCCAAGGCCGTCGGATGGACCGCCGTTGGAGTGTGAGTCGCAGCCCAGAGCACGCCCGATGGGGCGCGGAGGACGAGGGAGAGAGAGCGAAGGACGCGGCGGCGGGCGAGGAGAGCGCGAGCGAGACGAGAGAGAGAACGGTTGCTGATTGGAGGCGCTTCGACCGGCCCCTCCCTCCCCCCCCTTCGCAGCGTCGGTGCCGCTGTCGCCGACAAGATGAGGTCCGAGGAGGTCACCGAGGGATCCACTTCGTCAGTCCAAGCCATCATGCTGTCGTCGCCGGGAGACAGGGAGGCCAGGCTGAGGACAGAGCAGGCTCGCGGCGGGCGCCCTCGAGCCGCCGCTGCTGTCGGTCGCCCCTCCTACTGCTGCTGCTGCTGCTGCTGCCTGTCCTCAACTTCTGGCTTCTTCTTCGTCTCCTCATCTTCCCTTCCTCCTTCCTCCTCATCTTTTGCTCCCCACCCCCCCTCTTCCCCTCTCCATCACTGCTGACAATGTAATCATCTCATCAAAAACCATGCCGGCTGTCGCTCGCTCTCTTCAACCTTCCCCCCTCCCCTCCGCCTGGCCATCCAGCCTCACCTCGTCGGTTGTCTCTGCCGTCTCTTCGCTCCTCTCCCGCTCCCCCGTCCTCCTCGACACCGCCGGACCCAACCCCGGAGGAGTCACCTTCGACTCCTGTTCGTCCGCGTCCGCGTGCTTTTGAGCTGCTGCCGCCGGCCTGCCCGCTCACCCGCCGTGCTCCCCCCGCGCAGACATGATCCCCGACGCCGATCTCGAGGAGGGCCAGCTCCGTCTCCTCGAGGTTGACGCCCGTGTCATCCTCCCGGTCGAGACCCACATCCGCTTCGTCATCTCGTCGACCGATGTCATCCACGACTGGGCCGTCCCGTCTCTCGGCATCAAGCTTGACGCCATCCCGGGCCGTCTCAACCAGACCTCGACCCTCATCGAGCGCAAGGGAGTCTTCTATGGACAGTGCTCCGAGCTCTGCGGTGTCTACCACGGGTGAGCCAGAGTCCTGCTTTTCGCGGTCGTGCTGCTGGATAACTGACTCCCCCTCCCTCTCCCCCTCGCTCGTTCCTCAGTTTCATGCCTGTGAGTCTCGTCGCGCCAGTGATGGTCCAATGCGCGCGCGCGCGCCTGTGCTTGCAGAGATCGAGTTGACTGACGCTCGCCCGGTTCATTGCCTCTGGTAGATTGTCGTTGAGGCCGTCGACGTCCCCGAGTACCTTGCTTGGATCCTCGCCGAGGCTGCCTAGTACGTGTGCTCGCGTTGCCTTTTCAGACCAGACGGACGACCCCTCGTCCTTGGCATCCCAGCACTGGCTGACGTCCCGGCTTTCAATGTCGTCTTCTCTCACAGAGCTCGTCGATGGCAACTCTACGGCTGACTGTCTCGTTTGAGCCCTCCACACACAAGGGGGTTACGGGCGGTCGCTTTGAGGAAGGAAGGAAAGGACGAAGAGAAGGGGAGGAAGGGGAGCTGTCTCGAAACCTGGCTGGATAAACGTGCTTTCATGCGATCCGTGCCGTGCGCGCCGAAGGCGAGACCTAGATCCGGTGCTGAACATTGGAGCCGTGGCGAGAGAGATGGAAAGCGCTTGCCACATCGGGAGCATGATCGCGGAGATCAATCACCCCCCCCACCCCCCCCCCCTCCCCCCCCCCTCACGCCGCCCCGGTTCGGATGACCGCGGGTGGAGCGGACGACGGACCCTGGCTGCTGCGCGGCATCCAGCCGCTCCAGCAGGGAGATGGAGCTCCCGAGACTACCTGCCAGCCTTCGTGTGCGCGCGTCAGTCTCAGCCTGGTGGTGGGTCTGTGGGTTTGGGGGAGACTGCGAGATGGCCCAGTCGCGGTAGATGGCCTGGCCTCACAGGGATGAAGCAGATGAGAGGCGCCGCCCGCCGGTAAGGCTGAAAGCCGACCGGCTCTCTTGCCTTCCCTCTCGCACTCCCTCTCCCTCAACTTCATCCACCCATCGCCACCGTTCCTCGCTTGCCCGCCTTCTTCACGCGCCATCCCGCCAGACATGTCGTTCGTCGACTCCCTAGCTCACTGCCCCAGTCTGGCCGAGTCGCTTCCCGCTGACAACCGACGCTTCCTCACGTCCTCGTGCCCGACCGGACGAACCCGGCCTTCCGGCGCCCGCACGCTCTCCTCGTCCATATAGGTCCCTTACCATGCTTCCCGCTCACCTTCTCCTCCACCCGGGCACCTCCCGGGTCCTCAAGGTCCTCGCTACCACCGCTGGACGCGACAAGTGCGCGCTCGTCTTCTGCCCCCTTCCTCTCGTCGGCCGGCCGAACCCGCCGGCGGTGGGCGAGGCTGGTGGTTGGTGGAGGACAGGTCCCTGAGCTCCTCCATCGCTGACCGTCCGTTCTTTCTCTCGTGTGCCCCGTGCCCAGGCTCTACCGGCTTGTCCAATATTTCTCCCGGTTCCTCGCCTTTCAGCTTCTCCTCCGCGACCACAAGGACCTCGCCGCCCGCTTCGACGGCCTCAAAGCCGGTCTCGCGTCAGGCCGCAAGCTCATGCGGCTCTTCAAGCCCGTCGAGCACCTCCAGGCCGCAACGCGGGCAGGCATGTCGGACGCGTTCGCTGGTGGAGGGGCTGTCGGGAGGATCGGCGAGGTGGAGAGGGTTGCGCAGATCGCGAGGCAGCTCGCTTATGCGTGAGTGGAAACGAATCGACCAACCCGACCAACCCAACCAACCCACCCCCCCCCCCCCCCCCCCCCCCCTTGATAACCCAACCCTCCCCCAAACTTCGCCACCGTCGTCGTTCGTTCGTGGGAGGCTGAACCAACTCTTCACCCTGTCATCAGCGGCTACCTCTCGACCGACATGCTCATCTACCTCCAGTCCGTCAAGTTCCTCCGCCTGACGCCCACCAAGGTGGCCGAGACGACGAAGCTCTCCCAGCGGTTCTGGCTCGCGGGAATCCTCCTCTCGCTCCTCTCCACGGGAGCGGGCCTTCTCAAGGTCCGCAAGGAGACGAAGCGGGCCGACCTCGTCGTCGACAGAGAGAAGGGGGACTCGCAGCGCGCCAAGGCGCTCGTCGCGTGAGTTGTGGACCGGCAGGGTGGCATCGCCCATGCCTTTTCCCCCCATGGTGTGTCCTCACAGACTGACGAGCAATTGTGGCTTTTGTCGCCTTCCCTTCACATCAGTCGCCACTCCCAGCTCCTCACCCAAGCCCTCCAGGACTCGCTCGACTTCTTCCTCCCGGCCTCCAACCTCGGCCTCGTCTCGGTGTCGGAGGGCAAGATCGGTGCTATCGGGTGCGTCGGGCGGCTCTAACGAACCCTCCATCCCCCCCCCCCCCCCCCCCACCTTGGTCTACCGTGCCTGATTTCGGAGACTGATCGTTGGGTTCTCTGTGCAGAGCGATCACGTCGTGGATGGCCCTGTCCCAGATGTGGGCCAAGGCCTAAGAAGTCCGAGAGTAAATTGGCGGTCAGGGGGGTGGGCGTCGGCGTCGTTCTTAATGTGGCTCTCTCGCCGGGCCCTTCACCCGCGCCCTTTGTACGTATTGTTGTTCCCTAGGGGTCCCTTATCTCCATCGTGCTTTTCCTTCTGCGGCCGTGTCAGAGGCTCCCGCTACCTCGGCGGAACGGGGTCTCTTGGGGTTGGGAACCAGACCAAGCCGGGGCGGGGCGGAGAGGGCGCGAGCAGCGTCGGAGCTGTCGAAATCGTCGTCGTGTGTGTGTGTGTGAGATGGACGACGAAGGCCAATGGGATGGTCCGTCGCCCATCCTCCCTCCCCCCGCCCCCACCTCCTCAGACGCACATCTCAGACTTCGTCTGGCTCGCTCGACAGATCGTCTTTCAGCCCCCGAGCGGACGGCCCAGGACACACCCGTCCATATCCGCTAGCTAGCTGAGCAGGAACGAGGAGCCAAGGAGGCATCGAGAGTGTCCGGCACGGGTCGAGCCCACAGTGAGAGGAAATGAAAGGAAAACATAAACAAGCCCAGAAGAAGACGGTAGCTAGCTAGCTAGCTGCCTAGCGAGGCACACACACACACACACATATATACCCATATACAGCGCGCCCGCCCGAGACGACCCAACCTGCGACGAAGTGCAGTATTCCTCTTCGCTCCCGAATGTCTCCGTCCGCCCCGCCCCGTCTTTAGGCTTTTAGAAAGCCATAACTACAAAAGCAAAAAAGAACAAGAGATAAAGATTTTTTAAAAAAAGGAAAGAAAAGAATCGCACGAACGGTCCCAACAAGGTCTCCTGTAAGGGCCAATCTCTCCAGGGGGAAGGAAGCCAGGAAGCGCAACGGAACGAACACGACGACGGGCTCAGCTCGGACTGCGCTATCCATGTGTGAACCCTGTCCAATCAGGACAAGGGGCCTACCGATGAACCTGGGCAAGCTTTCCTTCAACACCCGCGATGTCGCAGTCCGAGCTGAAACACCAGAGTACCATGCGAGTGATCCGAGTCGGTCCTGATCAGAAGGGTCCGGCCGCTTGGCTGATGACATACCCAGGGGGCGAATGTGAAGCATGGTAGGCTTCCCGTAATGGCTTGCTCCCCCCCCCCCCCCCCCCCCCTTCCCCTCGCCTCCCTTTACGAATCCCCCCGCCCAGCCGTTCGGGAGGGGTAGCGCGGCCGAGCCTTTCTCGGCCGTAGGTGCATAGGTCCCTGTCCATCCGCGAACGCGCTTCGCTTGGCTTGGATGGCGGCTTGGCATGTAGGAATGGCTGGCGGGACGAACCTCTGGGCGCCCATAATGTGATGAGGACAGAGGTACTAACGAAAAAAAAAAGACCAACAGACGCTGTCGAAAGGCGCGGGCGGGACAACCGAGATGGCCCGGACTTCGCACGTGGTTTTGGAAGTCGCTGTTGTCAGACAGACTCCTAGGTAGGTGACAGAACCCTGGGTTCCACCTGCTGTACTCAGCACGAGTCCATCAACCGGGGGGGGGGGGGGGGGGGGGATACCGGCATGCAAGGAGAAGACCCATGCAAGCCAACCCAGATAGCCGTAGAACGGAGTAGGGGATCGAGGACAATGTAGCCCGGTAGCCTTTGCGTCGGAGTGGTCCTGCATGATGCCGCAGCATCGTCCCATCCCTTGATGTCCCTGGTCTTGTTCATCGCATCCACCTCACTGACCGGAGATGGTCCGGAAGACTAGTCCGAGACAATCAAGCAGATCACCGCCATTGATTCACTGGACCTCGACCCTGCCCTGGTCGGATCGCAGGAGGACTAGGAGAGGGAGGGAGCCGCTGATGTCTCGCGACCCGACCACCGTGTCACTGCCAGTAGGTGGTTTGCCGATGCAAGCGAGCTAGGGGCGAGACCAGCTACTTCCTCACCGCGGACAACGAAGGAGTCTGACGTCCGGTGCTTCTGAGCGCTAGGCTCGACACCTCTGTCCATCCAAGGAGAACGTCATCTGCGGCAGTTGACAAAAGACCGCGAGCAACAGGAGAGCCGGTGCTGTAGAGGACGCCGTCAAGCACCGCGAGGTTCAGCTCGAAACCCGGCTGTGGCTTGTTCGTACTGGGCTGTCAAGGTCGCGGGGACGAGCCGGGTGGAGAGAGAAACTCGACAGGAGGTGGGAGGACGCTCGGACAACTCTAGAAGGAGTAGGGGATGGCGAGTGAGGTCGTATGAGAGGAGATGAAGGTAGAGGACCGAAAGGCAGAGATGACGGCATCACCAACAAAGTCGCATGGCTTACGCCATCACTAAATTGCCCGCAAGTTGAGAGAGTAGAGCTAGTATTAGGAAGGCAGCTCGACTGGACTCCATATGAAAGATGGTTGATGAAGAGACAGATTGAAAGGAGCACAATGGAAACGTATGTTCCCCTAGAGTCGAAGAGTAAAACACAAGATCGCTCCAAACATACGCCAGCTGGTGGCGAGATCAATTCACCCAGAGAACTGACTCACAGCAGCAGGCCCGCCGCCAGCGAACACCTTCAACTTCTTGCCGCAAGAAGACTGGGCGCGCGCCGAGCTTGTCAATGGTCGGCACTTACAACTAGAGGGCTGCAGCCCTCTTGCGATGAGAAGGGGCAAGGTTCAACACGTGTGGAATAACCCCTGAGGGATGAACGACGCCGCGGGCCGCCATCTCCTGCGTGTGCAACCCGCGAAGACGGCGGCGATGGATCTGGGAGGTCTCGCCCTCACTCGCCTTTCGCCAAGAGATCCAGATGACCTAGAATGAAGGACACTTCCTTTCTTAGGTGCACGTAGTATCGACGGAGGCTCTCAATCGGTCAAGCAGCTCGACTCATGGGTGTCTCGCTTGATCCGACCAGAAGGACAGCTATTTCAAGTCATCCCTTATTCTGTCCTCTCCAAGAGGTTCGTCCTTCTCTACCTACGCTCAGCTTTTGGCTGCCTCTCCCGCGGCGCCTTCCTGGGCGGGCTCGGGCATAACTGTTTAGAAAAGAGGCCGTCAATCATTCTGCTCGAAAACCGGCGAGCTCTGATGGTTTAGGGAGGGAAGAGGGCTCTAAGGGACGGACCGAGCATGAGCCCGAGAGGAATGAGCATGTACATCCAGTACCTGGGCAGCGACAAACTTATGTTAATAACGGCAGATCGGGGGGAACAAGAAAGCACGGCAACTCACTTCTGGAGGAACGACTTTTCGGCGGGAGGAGCAGCCGGCTGACCCGTTGACTCGTCAAGGACGGGAGCAGCAGCGAGGAGAGGTCTGTCAATGAGGAGAAAGGAGGTCAGAGAAAAGTGTCAGTCCATCGTCAAGTGCTCGCAACATTACACCCAACGTACCCCTCGGGCCACTCCGACGTGCGCACCCGTACAGTCGTGTTGAACGCCGCCGTCGCCCCCAGCCTCGCGTGCCGATGAGGTAGCTTAGCTGCTGGGCACGAGCCGTCCCGGGGCAGGTTGTAGATCGCGTAGGAGAAGTGATAGGGTTGAGGAGAGGACCCAGGGAAGTGGAGCGTGAGGAGGTCCTGCCGCTTAGCTGGGGGGAGAAGAAGGTGGCACTGAAAGCAGGCGACCGCCTTCATTAGGTCTTTCTGCCTTCCAACTTGTCTCTCCCAACGTATGGCCCCGGACTTACCGCCTTCATGACCGTCTTGGGCCAGAGTGTCTCGTCCTCCCCCTCGACCTCCATCGCGATCTGGTAGAACGCGTCCTTCTCCGTATCCACAGGTCGCAGAGAGCTCAAGTCCTCGATGTCCCCAACAACGACGGGGAGGACGCTTGCGAGTCCATGTGAGTTCGCCGGAGAGGAGAGGTGAATCTTCGACCGGAGAGAGAAGGGAGGTGGGGGGACCGTCGGGTCCGAGGGGAGGAAGCGGTGGTAGAAGGTGATCGTCTGGTTCGTCGATTCGGCGAGGGAGCCGAGGGCACCGAAAGTAAGCGCTGCTATGAGCAATGTTAGGTGTTTGCCAAGGAAAGGAGCAATCATGTTCGCTCGTCGCTGATGATGGTTGATGATCGATCGCTCCAAGGCGCGTCGTGGCTGGCCAACGTCTCGGCCTCTGGTCGCCAAGATCCCTCTGCGTCTGTTCCCTGGCGACGGCTCTTGCTCCATCTTTTCGTCTATAATTCATCAAGATTAAGGCTATACACGCAGATTAACAAGGCTTCTTAATTCTCTTCGTTCTCCAATGGCTGTGGAGAGTGAGCGACTGAGTCAGGACCTGGCGAGCCATCTGACGAGACAGTTGACTCTCACCTCGTAGTCAGCGCCGATGAGTTGCCTGCGGACTCGTCGCTGCCACAGCCTGCCAAAAAAAAGTTTCAACACGTGTTTTGCGACTGCTCTAGCGGTTGCAGACCCACCACCAAGCGAGGAGTCCAATGCCCGTCAAGGCCGCGATGCCAAAGATGACGACCAAAAGGACGGTCCACCCCCAGACCATGACCCAGCTCGGTTGGAACGGGATCAAGACCGCATCAATGAGGATCACACCCCCACCCCTGGTCACTCCGTTCACGAGGCGGACGTCTTTGTTGCGGCTCAAAGTAGTCTGCCGCGACTGGACTTCCTCGCTGTCGCCACCCCCCTCTTTCTTCCACTTCGGGGTAGCACGCCCTCCGCCGAGGACAGTCGCCCAATCGTTGACCCCATCCCCGACACCGCGAGCACCCTTGATGCCAACGACATATCCACTAGCTTCCTCCCGGAATGCCAGATCGCCGTAAGGGGACGTTGCCGAGAGTAGCGTCAAGTAAGCCACATCGTCCTTGAGGGAGAGCGGGCGCCCATCGAGCGGGACAGGGAGCGAGATGGGCCGCGACTTGGAGGCCGATCGTGGGTTGGCGGGCTCCGGAGAGAGGGAGGGGATAATGTGGAGTTTGAGGAGGTCAAGAAGGAGGTCGGGGGAGGAGAGGTACGCCGTGAGATTGACATGCGCAAAGGCGGCGTCGGTCGGAGTGAGGAGGGTAAATGAGAGAGGGAAAGGGATAGGGTCGGACGAGGGAGAATCAGAGTTGAAAGTGGGACCCCAGCCAGTCAGGCCAAGATGAGCGAGTTCGGAGAGCGAAGGCTCTGTCGAATTCAGGACCCAGTCAAGGCCGGCGTGAACAAGGAGCTCGGTCATGATGGTCGACTTGCCGCCACGGAGAAGGTTGGCGAGCGTGATGTCGACGCACGAAGGAAGCTCGACCTGGTCGATGAAGTGGACAACGCTGCACAGAATCGAAGGAGGAGTCAGACCGTGCACTTCTCCGCTCGCCCGCGTATCACTCACCCGTTGCTCGAGATCCAGTCAGAAGCAAGTAGAACGGCGTCCTTGAGCTCTCCGTTGACTTTCTCACCCGAACCCTCGCTCGTCTCGCCTCCGACCGTCACGTTGCCTTGGTCCTGGTCGATATAGAGGGAGCCACCTTCGAGCGTCAGGTACCCTCGTCGGCGGCCGCCCTCGCCGTGGTTCAGGTCTTCGGTGTAGAGGACCTGGTCGACGGCATGGTAGCGAATGAGCTGCCTCAGCTGCGACTTGGCCTCTGGGAGAAGGAGGTAGCTCATGGTGAGGCCAAGCCCTGAGGAAGTACGCCGCAAGTTAGCCCAAGGATGGCATCCACGACTAGACTGAGCGCTTAACGTACGAGTAAAAGCGTGGTTCAGCGGGATGAAGAGAGAGATTCCCGGCGCTGCTTTAAGTTCTTTTTCGAGGCCCGAAGTGAAAACTGAGGCGACGAAAGTCGAGGTCTCCAGATTTGACACCGCCGTCTGAACAAAGTCCTTCGGAAGCCGAAGATAGTCGTCGACGAGATAGATGATCGATCGACCGACCTCGATGGGCTCGCCGAGAACCTCGACGTTGCCAAAGCGAAGGTCTTTCCACATCTCGCTGCCGTCGCCGCGGTCGATCCGGACACTATTGTGCGCGGTGCGGCCCATGATCATGCCTAGCGAGTCGGTGAGAGAGACCTCAAGGACCTGCCGCCCGTTCTTGAGCGAGGGGAGTTTGAGCTCTGTCGTAATGAGGGAGCCATCGGCGAGATCTTTTGGACGGAGGCGGCCGGGGAGGATGTGGTAACGGAGGAGTGACTCGAGGTGAGGCGACGAGGTTGAGGGATCCGACCGCGCGTTCTTGGGGGCTAGAATGGTGTAGGATTCGCCGGAGGCGGAGGCGTCAACATAATGCGTGAGGTTGGTTGCTCGGATGAGGTCGACGAAGGGTCGAGCCTCGAGTCCGATGAGGGTCTTGAGGATAACTGAGATCAGCGCAGGGTAAGTCAACGTTTTTCAGAAGCAATACGGACCTTCTCAGTAGTTAGCTTGAACGCCCCACGAGGAATGAGCAGGTCGTCCACGATGTGGATGACACCTAAGAGACGATAGGTCAGGAAGAGGGCAAAAACAGACGGGTAGCTGGCCGACTTACCGTTCTCGCACAGAACGTCAGGCTCGACAACCTCGACCTCCTTCTTGTCGTCGTTGCCGCCCTTCGAATCGTTCGATGACTCGACGAGCGTGACCCGCATGTCGCCTGAGTCCTCCACCTTGACCGAAACATTAACTCCTCCAAGCATCTCGACCGAGTCCACGCCACCCATGAACGTCTCGCGCCAGCCGATACTCCGGTCCTTTCGCGCGCGACTCGCGTGGAAAGAGACGAGCAGTGCGACGTCCTCATCGGCGAGTCCACTCTCGAGATAGGTGCGCTCGATGGGCGGGAGCGTCGACCAGGCTTTGTCGGAGGGCGCGAAGACGGTAAGATTTGGGAGAGATTGGAGAAGGCCAAGATATGAATTGGGCGGAATCGGAGATGGCGGGACCGTGATAATCGGGAGAAGGAGCGAGGAAAGGTAGGAAAGCGAGGGATGGGCGAGGATGGTGGCGGCTGCGGAGAAAGAAACCAGGGGATGGATGGTTCAGCCAAGGTTGCCCAGTCCCTCCCTTGTACCGATAGACAGACTCACCAATGTCACGAGGCGTCTCAAGCACGCCCTGAATCTTGTAGACGACTCCGTTGCCTGCCGTCCGAGGCTGGCCGTCGACCCTTACGCCACCATGTCCATGGCCATCGACTCCCACCCACAGGTCCAGCGTGGCATCCCCGACCGAAACATCATTGTCAGAGCGTGCATAGGCTCGCAGGCGCTGGCCTCGTCCTCCAAGCTGTCCGTCTGGAGTAGGGAGCCACGGCGGGGCGGGTGCCGGCTCGGGCGTCTCGTGACCCGTATAGTTTGTTGGATAAAGCAGAGTTTCGAGAAAGAGCGGCGGCCCGGTAGATGGGAAAAGATCGGGAGGAGCCGAGTCCGAGAGCAAGTTCACATCGGAGAGAAGAGTAAAGTTGAGGAGGTGGTAAAAGAGCATCTGGCGCAAGTCAAAGAGGACGTTGTCTGGCAATGACAGAAAGTCGCTGTCGGTGCCTTCGGCCGCGGAGACGGCGGTGGCGGCAAACCCCGGGCGATGGCGTGCATCTTGGAAGGCATCATTCGTTGGGGCAAAGAGGGTCGTGTTTTCGAGCCTGTTGAGCGCCGGGATGAGCTTGGCCCGCTGAAGAAGACGGACAAGGGTCGAGAAGTCGGCATCGGCAGAGAGGACGTCGACGACCGTCGACGTGAGGGTCGAGAGCTTCGAGGAACTTGGGTCGACATTGGGCTGGGAAGCCTGGAACGCCACCTGCTGGCCAGTGCTGGCCAAAGTCTGGCAGGCGAGTAGCGGGAGAATGCCGAGGTACTGGACGAGCATGTCGACGCCCGTGGTGGTCTAAGCGAGACTGGAAGACGCCAGGCAAGCAGCGAAATGACATGTGATGGCGTCAGCACTGAGTCCTCTACCAAGCTCTTTCAAGGAGCAAGATGGCTCGCGAGTCGGGGCATAGGCAACTTTCCAAGCCATGCCCAAAAGTAACCGTCGTTGTGTCGATGCGACATGATGACAGCACGCGCCCGAAACGATAAGCGGCGCGGTTGGGGAGACCAGGGAGGTGACGCGTTCATGGACCCCCCTCCCCCCAAGATAGAGAACGCGACGAGACGACAGGCGAAGACCGCATGTGAAGGAGAGTGAGCTCACTCTAGGGTTGCCGGGAAGTGGTGACTGGCAGGGGCTTTAGGCTGCAGACTCGACGTCGTTATCGCGGGGGCTTCAGTCGCGGACTCAGCCGGGGCTTGGGGAGTGGATGGCCGGGGCCGGGGGGGAGAAGCGGGGGGGCGGAGAGGGAGAGAGAAGCAACGACAAGTACAGCGCGGCGACCGGGCCGGCGACAGGGAGAGATGCGGTCGCTCGGTGGTTCAAGAGGAGTCCTTGAGGCGGATGTGTGTGCGTGTAAGAGCAGGGGGTGGCCTGGGTCTGATCGGGGGTGGTGGTGGTGGTGGTGGTGGTGGTTGCGGTCAGAGCGCCAGAGAGAGCAGCGCAAGAAGTAGGCGGCGACGCGGCCTATACTCTTTCCTGGCTCACGTTGACCACCACTACCAGGCTCAACCCAGACACTCACGCCTCGCCTGCCATGCGTCGCAACGCGTTCGACATTCTCCAGACCTCCCAGAGGCTTCACAGGGCTGGCCTCAAGTTCACAGACTCTGGCGCGACCCCGGTCTGGCACGCCGCCCTCCTCTCGCATCCGCCGGCGCCGCCGCTGCCCATCCGCAAGAACATGGTCCGGCCTATCGCCTTCCCGGAGGACAAGATCCGCGAGCAGTTCTTCACCGACTTCCCCTTTGAGGCCTTCCGTGCCAAGTCCATCACCGAGCGTGAACGGATACAGCCCCCGCAGACGCTCACCGGCAAGGCCTGGTGGTCCCTTTCCCAGGTCTCTCTCAACCCAACCTCGGACGAGTCAGTAGTCACTCCTTCCTCCAAAGCTTTCTCTTTCCCTCTCGATAGAAGGGCTAGGAGAGCTGCCAAGCTTAGGTTTGAGCTCGCCCGAGTTGTCGACCCCAGAGCTGACTTGTCACGTCTCGCTGTCGTCTCTTCTTTCGCCTCTTCGTTTGTACACGCGCGTCGTCCGGTTCGTGCTCCGCCTCCCCAGCTGCATCAACCTTGTTGTGAACCTCCGGTCGTACCACAACATGTCGACGGCCCAGGCGTACGCGATTGCGACCGCCCAGTTCGCCCACCTCCGAGCTATCCAGGAGCACGCGACCCGGTCGGCCGCTCACGAAGCGCGCGCTTACGGAGGCCGGTTGACGGGGGGAGAGATCGTGCGTCGTCCGCTGGCCCACAAGGGGTAGAGAAGAAGTCGAGGCGTGCTGACTTCTGAACGTGCCCTTGTTTTTCCAGAACCGCTCCTTTAAGAAGGTCGCGAACGCGCTCGCCTCGTGGCAGCCTCCTTCGCAGCGGCAGCTCGCCTCGCCACCCAAGGTCTGGCAGGCGGACCCCAAGCCGTCGTTCCATGCCCTCGCGGGCACCTTTAGTGGTGGTGAGAAGTACGTCAAGGGCTGGTCTAAGTGGAACGAGGTCATGGACCGGAGGCGACTGGGATTCGAGGAGGCAGAGGAGCGAAGGCGGCGGAGCAAGACCGTCTAATCTTGTATGGACTTTTGAGCACTCTCGTAACGCTCTGATAAGGGTGAGGCCTCGGGGATAGGTGACGCTATGGTGACACGATGCGAGCGCGGGTCAAGGCGCGTCCAGTCGAAAGCGCGCCCTTTCCAGCAAAGGATCCAACTCGAACAAGCATGTCATTTCCGGCCCCTCAGCATCTCACCACAGACAGGCAATCCAGCCCTTCCCTCGGCCTACATCTGCTCCTCGAGTTACTCCTCCTTCTCGTCTATCCCGAACTCTTTACCCACCGTGAGCATGCCCCTATTCTGAAGCCTCATCTCCACGTCCTCCTGCTCGCCATCCTGCTCTTCTTACTCGTACTCTTCGTCATCGTTGGACACAGAGCCGCTTCCTTGCTCCTTTCTTTCCTCCGTTTCTCCTTTATCGTCCCGACGTGTGGCAAGGCGGCCATTCTGGGGTCAATCCTCTCCATCTTCCCGACTATCGTTAGTTCGCTTCTTCTCCTCCCCCTTGTCTTTCAGTTTCCGTCGCTCCCCATTCGTCCCGTGCGGGTACTAGATCCGTTTCCTCTTTGGAGGCAAAGGCGACCGCGAGCTCCCCATCTTTGAAAGAGCACGGACACCTCGGCTCGGCGGCAGGGTCGTACGCCTCGTCGCGGAATTGACCGTCGATGCCCTTCTACAGCGGGACGTAGATGTGTCGAGGAAACACCGACGGCGAAAGTGGTGGTATGAGGGTGGGGGAAAAGGAGCAACTACCGGGGCCGTAGAAAAGAACTTCAGTGACAATGGTGGTGCTGATCTGAGAGGCGAAGGGGACAATGGGCCATGACATCCCCGGAGGGCTGAGGTTGTAAAGTAGGGAGATGGAGATCGGTCAGTACAAGCAAGTGCGTGACGATCAGACGTTGCCCTCCTCACCGTTGTCCGATGTCTCCCACCTTTGCAGCCGGGTCCTAGACTCGGTCCTCTATAAAACAGGCGGCGTGAACGCGAAAATCAGATCATAGATGTTGCATTCGGCCATCCCGGCCATGGTGAGAGTGAGCCCCGCGCGCTGGTCTACCTGGGCCTGGGTCTCAAAGACGGCCCTTCCAAGGTGGAAGGATCGTTTGGAGGAGGTCGCCCTCCTCGTCAGAAGACAGGACGGGACGAGTAGGCTCTTGACGATGTGGATCTGGAGGTATTTACGAGATTATCAGAATTGTCTGACTCATGTCAGTGACGGGCGAAAGACTCACGGCACCGGCCTCGTTTCCGAGGTGCTGCGCGTAGTATTGATGCTAGATGCTTGAGACGACGACACTCTCGGGGTCATAGTCCTCGGGATCGATGGGCTTGCAATGCGCCTCCATGGTCGTCCCGATTTGGCGACGATTCACCTTGACGAGGCGCCGGCCGGCCTGCTTCTCCTTATTAGTTCTGCGCAAGATGAATTATCAGCCCAAGTCCCCTGGCGGTACGCAACTGGGAACAGATCGACCAGTCCTACAACATCGCCATTAGCGGCCGCAGGAACCGGAGTTTGATCCTCGTCTCCATGCTCACGTTTGTGGCCCTCTCAAATCTGGATGGTCTCCCAACAAGTATCGACGGGAGCCACTATGGTCTTCTCGTTGAACGGGTCCGGGAAGCCCGCCGCGTACACAAAATCACATGCACCCGCGCACTTGTCGCAGCGAGGTTGTGAAGCTTTAGCGGGTCAATCATTCACACCGAGAAGCGCTTGGAATTCTGGTCGGGATGTTTGGGGACCACCCCCAGGTGCTGATTGTGAATCGTCTTCAGGATCCGATCCTTTCCTCCACTGTGCCAAGCGGCGAGCTCATCAAGAATTTCGAGCGCCATCAAGGCATGTCTTGATTCTGCTCGTTGGGAAAGAAAGTCCATGCGAAACTTTTGCCCGGGCTGGTGGCCGGAAAGGGGACGGGAGGCGTGCCTTTGACCTGGGCGTTCGGGTTGTGCTTCCTGCCTGGGTCGGCGGCTTTCTGGGCGTGACTTGTTAGACCACCGATCCATAAGTACGAGGGAGTAGAGTTCCGTAGTCCTTCCAAGCTTCGGAGCCCTTGCAAAGGCGCCGCAAAAGAGATCGCCCCACAGGCGGTAGATCAGCAAGGCGAGGATTCGCTCCGGCGAGGCGGCATCACGACCGAGTCTGAGGGAGCCTTCGACAACGATGAAGGGCGCCGGAGATAGATTGCGTTTAGAGGAAGAAAAAATGCTGGCTCTTCTCCCAAGAACAACCTGGAACATCTGAGTCGTCGCGGTGTTTGAACCAGCGCGCTGCGGTCGATCTCTTTGGCCGTTCCTTGGCTGGCTGAGCAACCGCCGGGTCGGCTTGATATTGCTCGTTTTGGAGGATGATGGAATCTCGGACACTGAGGCGGACCGTCTGGAGTTGGTGCCAGGGGAAGATCCAGAGTGTGATGGTGTCGTGGCGAGTGGAGTTATCGACCAAGTCTAGTTCGGCCGGCGAAAGGTGTCCTTCAGTGATCCGTATCGGGCGCTGCGACAATGTAGAAGATGCCACTCTCCTCAATTTCAGTACCGAAGATCGCTTCGCTGAATTCTTATAGAATTCAGTGCTTTATGAAGGCTTGGAAATCGAGGGGGAACTCGGAATCGGCGGGAGGTGGTAGCAGTGCTAAGCCGGAGATTGGGAGATGCGGGACGACGAAGGGCCAGCCTTCGAGGAGAACGATACTGGAGGGCTGCGTGATCGATGTCAGAAGACGCGAAAAGGTCGTTGAGGGGTCCCTTCTGCTGCTGCTGATGTGTTGAAGCGGGTGTGTCATGCTGGATTGCTGAGACGACGCGTCTTTGACGGAGGTCGCGTGGTCGGACGCGCTGATCGATCCCCCTCCTCGTACGCCTTTGCCTCGAAGGTGACCCAGTGGACGTCCTCATCCTCAGCCCTGGAACATAGGTCGGCGAAGGGGTTCTCCTCCATGGCGATCGAGCGTGTTGGTGTTGGTCGAGAACAGAGGCGGCTCGAAACCCCCAGTCGAGTCACGTGCCGTCGGCAAGGGCAAAAGTGGGACGGTGAGCAAGCGAGTCAAGGGCGAGAGGGAAGGCCGACATGGCAGTACCCTATTTCTCTCTTCCAACCTCCATCGTATCACTTTCACCATGACGGATTCTAGTCAACGCGAGTCCTTTCTGCTCGCTAGTGCAGATTCTTCCAGCGTCTCACTTACTCACGCATCTCCCCTCTCTAGCCGCCCCGCTCAGGACGCTTCCTCCGACGTCCCGCCTCTCGTCCCTCATCGCTGCTCAGACCATCGTCGCCCTCCCGTCGTTCAAGCTTGAGTCGGGCCTCGAGCTTCACGATGTTCCTATCGCCTATCGCACCTGGGGCAAGTTGAACGAGGCCGCCGACAATTGCATGGTCATCTGCCACGCGCTCACTGGCAGCGCTGACGTTGAGGACTGGTGCGTCGCCATTCAGCCCTTCTCCTTTCTCTCTCCCTTTGCCGGACGAGGACGTGAGAGCTCACTATGCGGGGTTTTTGTTCGTTCTGAGATAAGGTGGGGGCCTCTCATGGGCAAAGGCAAGGCTTTCGACCCCACGCGCTTCTTCATCGTCTGCCTCAACGTCATGGGTTCGCCGTATGGATCTCTCTCGCCAGTATGTACCGGCTTTGCCCCCAGACTCCAGCACACAGAGGTAGTCTTTCTGACATGTGTATGTCTGTGCGTCAGGTGACCACCAACCCAGACACCGGCAAGCTTTGGGGTCCCGAATGCCCGCTCACGACGACTCGGGACGATGTTCGGTCCGTCGACAATGCCAGCGCCATTGCTTTGCCTACCTTTGGGGCTTGTAGTTGACAATGCTTTCATTCATCCCCAGCGCCCACAAGCTTGTCCTCGACTCGCTCGGCGTCAAGTCGGTCGCCGCCGTCATCGGAGGCTCCATGGGCGGCATGACGACGCTCGAGTGGCCGCTTAACACGCCGTCTGGCTTTGTCCGCAATATTCTCCCGCTCGCGACGGCCGCCCGGCACTCGGCTTGGGGCATCTCGTGGGGCGAGGCTCAGCGGCAGTCGATTTACTCGGACCCCCTCTACCTCGACGGCTTCTATGAGGAGGACGCCCAGCCACGAGTCGGACTCGCTGCCGCGCGTATGACTGCTCTTCTCACCTACCGGAGCCGGGACAGTTTCGAGACTCGCTTCGGCCGCAAGGCGCAGGCTAGCCTCGATACCGACGGCACCGATCGTGCCAGCAACGGGTCCTTGAGTCGGCGCGGCTCGGGGTCGCTCCACAGCCCGGCCGAGGAGGCATTTGCCGTTCACAACGATGGCCACCGAGGCCAGAAGAGCTACTCTGGACGTGGTGGAGCCTCGACGCCCACGCCGCCGACGGGCGTTGGACGACCTTCGTCCCCGACCATCTTTACGGCGCAGTCTTACCTCCGGTATCAGGGTGACAAGGTGCGCGGTGGGAGCTGACCTCTTGCGGTTAGCATTTCTTCTAACCCTTCTACGCCCCCTTCCAGTTCACCAACCGCTTCGACGCCAACTGCTACATTCACCTCACCCGCAAGATGGATACGCACGACCTCGCCCGTCCGCGACTCACGACGCCGACGTCGACGAGCTCAGAGCCTCCGATCGAACTGCCGACGAAGACGACTGCAACCTCGCTCGCCGAGGTCCTCACTACTCTCCCGGCCAGGGCGCTCGTCATCGGCGTCGCGACCGACGGCCTCTTCACTGTCGCCGAACAGCGGGAGCTCGCGGAGCACATCCCAGAGGCGGAGCTTGTGGTTATCCCCTCGCCTGACGGCCACGATGGCTTCCTTCTCGAATTTGAGGCTATCAATGGGTACGCAAGCAAGTGGCTTCGCGAGAGGCTCCCGGAGGTCTACCAGGCAGCCCCGCTGGTCGATGAGGCGGAGGGCGAGGCTGGGTTCGGCGTCCAGAAGGAAAGCCTCTTCGGTGAGGCGGAGGGACCGGGGCTCGATGCTGGCCGTTGGTAAAACAGGACGGAGTCTCTCTTTCTCCTCATTAGATAAGATAGTTCAACCAATTTTGTAGTCTCCTTTTGACATCGATCTCAACATCTTGTAACAACAATGACGTGCAGAAAGAAGCCGAGAGAGAGTTATGTGTGTGTGTAGGGGGGGGGGGGGTGGGTTCAGAGCTCGAAGCGGGCGACAAAGGCGAGCCCGGGCAAGCTTCAGGCGGACCATTAGCGGGCGCGACCGAGTCGGGAACGGCCGAGAAAGAGAGGGAGAGCTCCACCCAACGCCCATGACGACTCTGCCAAACGTCTCGCAGCGGTCCCTGGTCTCACCATCACCGACACCTTTCTCCCAGTCGTCCCCCTCGCCGACAAACGGCGGCGGTCTCGCTTCGACGGACGCCGGCCGACTCGCACTCGAGGAATACCGGAAGCGTGATGGTAGCAAGGGTGCGATCAACCTTTCTTCCTTCCTCTGTGCAGCTGAGGCTCTTTCTTAGATGGGGCTTGGGCTGGCTGTCTTCCTGTCTATTACCCTCGCGTAGGGATTCCAGTGGCTGACCGTGGGTCACCTCTCTTTTGCCATCGTACGCGCTCTGGCCTCGCGTCCCGTCCGCCGTCCCTTCAGTTGTCGTCCGATTTAAGTCGGTCGGATCAGCGCCCATCCTCAAGCAAAACTTCTACAAGATAACTGGGTCCAATCGTTTCCAGGCGGTGATCCAGTTTCTGAGGAAGGAGCTTAACTGGAAGCCTAACGATCCACTGGTCCGTCCGACGAGTCTCGCGGCCCTCACTCCCTCTTGCTCGATTTGTTTGACTGGGGAATCCCTGCTCGACGGGCTTTTCAGTTCATCTACATCAATTCGTCCTTCTCTCCCGCCCCCGATGACACAGTCTTGAATCTCTACAAGGTGATCTCGAAGCGAAGGATGCGCCATCGCAGCGACCCCGGCGCTGACGGGACGACGCGTCGCATGCTTGCTCGCTCCCTCTCCATCGTCCTTCGTGTTCCAGTGCTTCGCGACCGAGGGTCATCTGATTGTCAACTATAGGTGAGCGGGAGCCTCCGTCTATATTCCGGCCTCCCTCTCTGATGCGCCCCCTCATCTCCAGCACAACGCAGGCCTGGGGCTAACGAGGCGGCCTGCGTGCGGCCATCCGAGGCTCTCGCGGCCAGCGATCTCAGGGGAAAGCGTGCTTGTCCGCCGGCCTCCTCGAGGGATCGCGCTTGCCGGGTGCTGGACAAATTGCGGAGGACTGTCACTGGCGGGGGTGGGAAGGGTCAGGATGCGAAAAAAGAGGAGAACGGTTGTCAGCTCGTCCCGGGTTTAGTTAGGGCTTTCTTTCGTTTGGGCAGGCAGTGCTGGGGGACCGGAAGGAGAGAAGGGGCGGCGTGACGTTTCTCGTGTGTCTGCTCTACTTGCGGCTTCGTCTAGGCTGATATATGCCCAGGAGACGACTGTCCCTTGGATCTGTATCCGGCCTACTCCTGACGCCAACGGGCGGGTGGCGAGATGAGCATGCTTGCCAAGACACGCTGCTGAGCCGCAGCGCGGAGGAAGTCGAGGCGAGGATCCACGCGAGCGCGCCCAGCCTCCCTCGCTCACCATCCAACCAACTCCTCTCTCTCGCCCTCAAACTTCGTGCCCCGTCCTCGATCCACCACTGTCCTTCAGCCCTCCTCTTCCTCCTCCTCTCCTCGCCTACCGAAGCCCGGTCCCAACCCCCCACCCCCCCATGCGCGTCACCCCGTCAGACCGGACTATCGCGCTGGCGACCCCGGCGCCGACCCGATCCGGGGCGTTGTCGCCTGAGGCAGTGACGGCCTCGTCGTCCAAGTCAGCGGCCACCGCGACTCGCGTCAAGACGCTCACCGAGCTCCTCGCTGAAAACCCGCACAAGTCGCCGGACGAGCTGCGGCGGTCGTCCAAGTATCTGCCCCGGCCCTCCTGGGCCTCTCGTCTCTGGGTCCGCTTCGTGACTGACGGCGGGTCCGGCATCGAGCGTAAGCGCGGGTTGAGGTCCGAGGCCGAGATTGAGGACGAGCGACGCCGCGTTCGGGCGTGCGGCAACTGGGGGGAAATGGAGCCCTCAGATCTCTTTCTCGATGTGAGTTCCGAGTCGGAGGGGATGGGAGCCAGAGGACCAGAGGACGACCAGGACTCGTCTGCGGTCGACGAACGACGTCATGCCGCACGAGGCCTGGTTCTGCCATCTGTCGCCCCCTCTCTTTCCCTCCTCTCCCGACCGCATGTGCCTTATGGGAGCTTCACCTCTGACATTCCGTCGCCCTCCCTCAGATCTACGGCTCGGTTTTGCAGACGCTCAACCACGACCCGAGGGCAGGCCTCGTCTCCCCACCGCTCATGGGTACGACAGGGACCCTCCCGCTTACAATCCTTTCGCTGTGGGTACCTCTCAGGCTGGTTCTCTGGCGTAATCTTGGTGGTGGCCGACCACCGCCTTCGTCAGTCTATTCCTGACGACATTCCTCATCCGTCCTATTTTTGCTCTGCTCCTGCTTGCCTGAACTCGCTCTAGGATCCCGGATATAATGGCTCACTATGCCTCGGTCATCCGACGCGCCCAGCACGAGGTCCTCCTGTCAGTCTCCTTCGACGCGAATCGACCTTCGCCCTGCCCCGGCCGGGGCGCCATTGCACTTTTGTGTTTGAACCGCTGACAGCTCTAACCCCCTGCTCGCCTAGGTTCACCAACTATTGGCAGCCGTCCGATAGCCAGAAGACGATCTGCAATGCGCTGCGCGACCTGTCAAAGCGCCTGGGCGAGGAGGGCAAGGGCAAAAAAGTTGTCGTCAAGCTTGTTTACGACCGAGGAACGATCAAGCAGGTGAGGGGGTGCCTATCTGGAGCCAAACATGTACAACTTAGTCTGACACGTCCTTGACCGACTCTTCACGTTCCCAGGCCATTCACCACCACTCACCTGTCCCTCCACACCTATGGCACGAGATTGACTTGCCAAGCCAGGCCGAGATTCCTAACCTCGAGATGCAGGTCGTCAACTTCCACCGGCCCCTCGTCGGCACTGTGAGTCTTGTCCACCGTCTTCTATAGATGCCGAGAGCATCCCGACTGACATCACACACCTGCTTTGGTGCCTCTCCAGTTCCACTCCAAGGTGAGTCGTGGATCGAGCTCTCAAGTTTCTTGAAGAATCGCGAGCCGACTTCAGCCTCCCGCTGGCAGTTCCTCGTCGTCGACCGGCGCGTCGGACTTCTCAACTCGAACAACATCCAGGGTAAGCTGTTCAGGGCATCCTGATGTTGGTCCAGGTACAATTAGAGCTAACTGAGAGGTGCCCCAGACCGCCCGAACCTCGAGATGATGATGCACCTCGAGGGACCCATTGTTGAGGCTCTCTATGGTTCGCTCCGCCATGACCTGGCTACCCCAAGCCGCTCGCACTGATTCGACCTTTCCAGACACGGGCTTCATCTCCTTTGGCAACAAGATGGTTCCCATGCCACCCCTGATCGCCCAGCCGCCTCCTCCTACGCCTTTCCTATTTCAAAATGCGAACCCCTGGCTCGGCGACATTCCTCTCAAGCGTACGCCCGACGCCGTCCAGCGCATGCTTTCGTCCGGCCCCGAATCGCGGATGCGCGGTAAGCTACCGGAGCGGGCGCGCATGTCGGGCATCGTCCGAACGCTCATCGAGATGGGCATGGAGGAGCCGCCCAAGCCCAAGGAGCCCACTTGGTTTGGCGAGCTCACCGAAAACTTTTCGGCCGAGGTCAGCAGTCGGCTCAACAGTCGGTCTAACAGCCAACGAGGCAGCCTCGATGGTGAGTCGCTGCTCCTTCGCTCTTTCGTTCAGCTCGCCCATCGTCGTCAGCTGCATGCCTGATTAACGTGCCTTTCGGTCGCTCAGCGGTCCACCAGTCGTCCTCCTCCGGTGCTGGAGGACCCTCTCTCGGTGCAAAGTCGCCCCAGAGAGGCCCCCCTCACAAGTCCATGACGGAGCCACCCGCGCGCACTTTGGCGTCCATCAACAGTTCGATGTCCCAACTCGACCCTACAGGCGCTCCACGCGACCTGTCCCCGCTTCACACGCCTCCAGAGTCTCCCGGTCTGGCACCGACGGTCGCATTTGCCAACCCGGCAGTGAAGGAGACTCATCCTGTGCCGTCTCATCCTGCTGAGGGAACCGGCGTCACGTTCGTCGACGAGCCGGAAGAAGTCGACCGGCTCGATGCGGTGGAGGAGACTGTGGCGCCGGGAGAGAACTGGACGCGAGCAAGCCCGCCGCTGGTCGTTGCGGCGCCTGTCGACACCGAGGGGGACGGAACGCTGGGACGGCTGGCGAGGATGAGCAAGCGGCTGAGTGAGTCACGGCATGTATCGTATACCCCAACTGGACGTGACCAATGACGACCTCTCGCAGATGCGGGTGTCCTCTCGGAGCCCGACGCCACCGTGGCCGACACGGATGCCATCGACCAGTTCATGTCGCATGTCCTGCATACCGAGCACAAGCCGATGCCTATGGTTCTCGTCAACCGTAAGCCTCGAGGAGTAAGTCCTACTCCCAATGAATGGGGCACCGGATCTGTCCCTGCACTCGTTGAAGCTTCGCCCTCCCTTCAGATGTTCGGTCACCAGGATCTCCGCACGCCGCAAAATGCCGCCTGGCTTGCAGGGTTCAAGTTTGCTAAGAAGAGGGTCTTCATGTGAGAAGCACTCCCTCTACCGCGGCAGTTCCTGTGTACGCTTCCCTTTCCTGATCCGCTCTACCTTGCATGGTTCAGTCAGACACCGACGTGGAACGCCCGACCTGCTGTCGATGCCGCTTTGGACGCTTGTCGGCGCGGGGTTGAGGTCATCCTCTTCCTTGGTCTCGGTCTGTCGAGTCCCTCGATCTCAAACCACTGTAGCTTGAGTAACAGCTGACACCCACACCGCATTCCGCAGGGTTCAACGATAAGGGAGAGTCGGTGCGTTCTCGACCTTCTAATTGCCTCACAGAAGTCGGCAGCTCGCTAAGGACGCTCTTTATCCAGATTCCCTTCCAAGGTGGAACCAACGAAGAGGTCGTCAAGCGTATGTACAAGGCGCTCCACAAGACGGACTCGTCGCGATATCTGAAAGCCTACTGGTGAGCTGGTGCCTGCTTGACGTCGCTGGCTTCAAGCAGAGGCTCTATCGCTGATCATGTTGGCGTTGATCGCCCTCAGGTATGTCGGCAAGGATCAGAGTCGACCTCTCAACGCTGTAAGCTCCTCCCTCCGTTTTGTCGCAGCCATGCAGCTCTATGGGTCACTCTCTGACAGACCTATGTTGCTGCTCTCTTGCTTTTCTAGGCGATCAAGCAGCGCAACTGCCATGTCAAGCTCGCCATCTTTGATGACTGCGTCGGCATAGCTGGGTGAGCGTGTCGCATAAGAGTCTGTCGATCAGGCCTCTCCGCTGATAACTCTTTTTTACACGCACAGTAACGGCAACCAGGACACACAGAGTTGGTACCACAGCCAAGAGGTGTGTACTGTCGTGACCCGCTCACCTTTTTCCATCTCCCGCTGACATAAAGGCGCCGATTTCCTAGGTCAACGTCCTCATCGATTCGGCCCAGGTCTGCGCCGACTGGATCCACGCGCTCACTCACAACCAGAACACGCATATCTACGGCCTCATCGACACCGACGGTGTCTGGAGGGATCCTCAGGGCCGGACGTGGCAGGAGCTCGACCGAATAAAGGAAGCAGAAGCGCGGAAGGAGGCGTTGAAGAAAGCGAAAAAGGAGTAAGGTGGTTGTGAACGGCGCATAATGCCACACTCATTTTGATATCTCATACCCCGGGTCGACTATAATAAACTGCTTATTTCCGTACCTTGCATTTTACTTGTGGCGCTTTATGAATTTGTACGACCCACATCACAGCACACGTAATGGTCGTTGCTTTGGCTTGCTTGGCTGAGATGGGACGCAAGCCTGAGCTTGGAGCGAGACGCGCGAGGCCGACGACCCCACCCCACCCCGGCATTGAGCCGGTAACCCACCCGCCTTCCCTCCGTCGCCCACCTCCATCAACATACCTCACGCCTTCGCCGGCTACGCTTCAAATCGGATTTGCTCCGCTGATTTGAGACCGTCAAGCGGATCTCCCGCGAGTGTCCCTTCTCCCCACCATCGTCTTCCTTCCTCGCTGCACTCTCTCGACTCCACCGAGCGCGCGCAGCTCGGCCGCTCCATGGACTCCTCCGACTCAGGTCTGCTTCCCTCCCAGGCCGAACCCTTCCCCTTCAACGCTTCCGAAGCATCAGCCTCATCCTCTCGCCTCACTGGGTCGGAGTCTGGCGGTCCAGACGAGGCCGTCGGTAAGACGTCGTGGGTCGGTGGATCGAGGCCCCAGCGGCGGAGCGTCTCGAGCGGCATCCTCCTTCGCCCGCCCACCATAGGGGGGACTCTCTTGCCTTCTTCGCCAGGAGACGGCAATCTTACCTCAAATGGCAGACGCAGGAAGCGGGCTGTGACATTTGGCGCAGATGCCAGCCCTCCCCAGTCGACGCCGCTCGAGAGGGGCTTCTCCGCTCGACGCCGTGTCTCGCCGTTCGTCACAGCGCCGGAAGAGGAGGGCAGCGTGACATCGTCGCCGTCCACCAGTCCCTCCACATCCCTCGCCGTCCCCCACCACCGTCGGGTCCCCCTTTCTCTGTACGCTGAACGCAGGATGCGCTCGTCGAGCGGGAGCTCCGCGGTTGGACCACCCCGTCAGCGCGCGTCCTCGTCGGCATCGACCTCCAAGCTCCGGTCGCACGACACCCATAGCCGCGAGGCCTCCGGCAGCCTTGGCGCCAGAAGTTCCAGCTCTCGCTCCAAGGGGAAGGGGAAGGAGCGCGAGCGGGATCCGGTGGAACGCAAGTTCGAGCGCAGGGTGGAGCGTGAGACGCGGAGAAGGCTCGAGGAGGCGCAGCGACTTCAACAGCAAGGGCAACTGCAACAGCAAGAGCAACAGCAGCAGCAGCAGCAGCTTGGCTGGGGCGACTTTGGGTTCGGCCCTATCGACTTTGGCAGTAGCCCGAGCATCCAGCCGACGCCTTTACAGCCTGCAGTGCCGCCGCCGGTAGCTTCAGGTACGCGCTCTACGATGCTTGCTTGCCAACAGCTAGCTGTTCGTCTAGCGACCTTTCGGAGCTGATCGTACCATCTCGCCACTCTCCGGTTCATCTTACCAGACATAAAGCCCTCCATCTCGTCCGCGGACATTGCTCGCGCCCTCCAGATCATCCAAGCGGCGCCTCCTCAACCGGCGTTGCCATCACCTGCCGACCAGAAGTCGACGGCACCTGGCAAGCTAGCGGGGTCCTCCGATCTCGGCGCCGGTTCCTTACCAGTTTCCAGCGCCTTTGCCGAGGCCAACGCAACGGGTCGCTCCGGCAGCAATGGAGGCAGCCGAGGGAAGAAGCCAAAGCGCGCCTCGATCTTCGGACGAGTCTACGAGGAGCGGCCGCGCGAGGTCGACGAGGCCAAGGAGCGTGAGATCGAGGCCATGTTTGAAAGTGCGGGCTCCTGAGTGTCTTATCAGCTGTCATATTGCGGTGCTAGTCTGATGCGCGGCTCGATTTGTAGTTCAGATCCAGAACATTCGAAGCCGGCTTGGCCTGCATCCGAACGCGGTCGAGTCTGCCAATCGCGTCCGCGCCGATTTCGAAGCCTACTATCAACGCCCCGGCTCTGGCGGGCCACCACACCTCCTCCAGATAGCTCGCTGGAAGCAAGCCGTCTCGGACGATCAGTCCCGACGGAGGGCTGAGGCCGAGAGCCGTCGTCTCCGGTCTGCGCTCGACGGCGACGTGGCTCGGAGCACTGACTCGTTTGAATCGCCCTCATATTCGATCGGTCGGGCCGAGCCAGGCTTCAACTCTTTGCGTAACTCGCCCACCTCGGTGGGCTTCGACCGATACTCCTCGCTTGGTTCCCGAAGGCGGCCGACGTCGTCGTGGTCCCTCAGCGCCGCCGATATTGATCGATTTGAGCAAGACCAGTACGGGCCTGGTCCCTCGTCGTCCAGCCCTCATCCGAGAACGAGCTCCAGCGGATCATTTTTCTTCCACCCTCGACGTAGACGGAACTCTCAGCTGCCCTCTGTCGAAGAAGTTCCCGACTGGCACCCTGCACCACCCGAGCCTCTCCGGACGGCTCGCGTGTCGCTTGAGTCGAGCCTGTCGGCTCCCTCAGGCCCATCTGACCCTTCCAGATCTGAGCCGTCTCTCTCACGCGACAGCAGCCCACGCTCACTGCCTGCGCCTCTATCGTCTTCGCCGCGACGAGAACTCGTCGCCTCCCCGCTCGAGATATCGCGATCCAATTCCCCGTCGCATCGATCCAAATTCCGTGTCCTTTCGGATCTCCCTCGGCGAGCAAGCTCAGATAGGCTCTCTTCCTCCCCCACGTTGCCCTCATTTGACACTACCCTTCCCGTCGAGTCTACCCTCAGCTCCAAGACAACCAATCTCGGACTCCACTCGACCGCAGAAAGTACTCGCACCCGTGGTTCGCATCCTCCTTTGAACGAACCTTTTCCTCCTAGCATTCCTCCCGGCACCCGACATCGATCTCACCAATCGATGTCCAACTTCGTCGGCCACCGTGCTGTGGGCGCGCGTTCCAGGGTTGAAGGCTTCGCTCTCGCTCGGCCTGGTCACGTTCGTCGGGCGTCAGACCAGCACGGGTTGTCCGAGTCTCGCAAGAATGGCTTCCCATCTATTCTCGGACGCAGCGATAGTCAACGTCTCAGGGACGGTCTCGACGGACCCGATGCACTCGATGCATCAACGACGGACGGAGAGAGCTCGCGCGCCGTCGAGGAGGGCACGCGCGCAGCTCTTGCCAAGAAGTCCTCAAGGCTCCTGCCGAAGCGCAAAGCCCAAACCCTCGGCCTGGTCTCCGTTCCCGACGGCGCGAGTGACACCGATTCACGATCACACGGCAACAGGCTCTCTGCCGCCAAGAACTGGGCAGGGAGCAAGCTTGCTCGTCGGATGGAGGACGCCAGCGCCAGCTCAGAAAGCGATGCACTAGAGCCCAGGACCTCATCAGAGGCCGCTCGTGCTCCGTCCCCGGATGGGTTCGCACGTCGGCGCGACTGGGCCCTAGACCGTCCCAAGGATGAAGAAGACTTAAAGAAGGAAGCAGAGGCTGTTGCCGCTAAGTCAAGGTGCGTTTTCTTTTTTGTCTCTCGGGTCGCTGTGCGGAGGAATGAAGGCCCTGATTTCGCTAAATCTTTCGCCTTGCAGTCTCACGGACCAGCTCGTGTCAGATCTGTACAGTTTCGAGGACCTCTTGACGACATCAGCGACCCAGTTCCGTCTCCTCAAATCGCAGCTCGTTGAGTACTCTGACATCACCGGCACCCGGTCTCGTGTCAAGATCTCCCTGCCCCATGTCCCGGACATTCTGGAGGTCTCGTACCGCTCGAATTTCATTCGCTCGCCGGATGACCGACCTGTCAGTCAGCATGGTTCGCCTCAGTCACCGTCCAAGGCGCTAGCAACCCCGCGCGGTTCAAGGAGCGGGACCGCTCGTCGGCGTTCCTCCGTTACCCACAGAGAGCCACCCGTCTGGCTAGACGAGCTCGCCCGGGTGCGGAACCGACCTCTGAGGACGACCTCGGATCCCTTTGTCGTCACTGCCGAGCTTCTGCAGTCGACTCAGGAGGGCTGGGATGTCCTGGGCTCGAAGATTAGTTCGCTCCTGTCCTCTCAGTACGAGTTTGAGCCGCTCCTCGCCCGCCTCGGCGCGGAGATCAGCTTGGCCCGCAGCGGCAGGCAGAGGGAGGTGAGTTTGTTATCATCGTCGTGCGCGCTGCGGTGTTCCAGTCGCTCAACGACATTGTCAATACTTTTTCCTTTGCTTTCGCAGGCCGAGAAATGGATCAACCCGTTCCCCACCGACATCGAAGGCCCTTCAAGATCCTCGGCAGTCCTTGCCTCGCTAGCGGCACATCTTGTGGCGACGCTTCTTGCGATGTTTTCCCTCTTCCTCCGAATCCTGAGATACTGCTTGTACAGCTTCTGGAAGGGCCAGGGCTTCTAATAATCACTTTCTCTATCTTGCCTCTCTCACTCTATTATAATTATGACGCTTAAAAGAGACGCGAGAGTGACCGGCATCAGGCCGGGTTGTCAAGAAGGCAGACAGAGCAGGCCGCCAAGATAATGTCGGCTGGGGACGGCAGGCAAGCTTGGGTAGGCTGGCCGCCTCAGATCGAGGGGATCGAGACGCGCCCGACCGCCCAACCACGACAACCACCACCACCGAGTTCTCGCCCTGATCGTTCCCTCCTTGCCCTCGGCTGTCCCTCTGTCATGGCATCGCGACCGGCCTTCCTGTTGGCGGCCCGCCGAGGCTATGCGTCGGCGAGCTCAGGCTTTCCTCGTCATCGGAACCCGACCGCCTGGCAGGTCCTCGGCCTCGAGGAGGGTGCCTCGACTACCCAGGTCAAATCAGCATGTCAGTCTGCGCCCAGAGACCGTATCAAGTGGCCCAGAAGCACTATAGACTGACTGACGAGTTGATTGCTCTTCGTAGACTACAAGCTTGTCCGGCTGCACCACCCAGACGTCAAGTCGGCCGACTCTGACAAGAATCACCCGCTATCCCCTTCGGTCAGTTCCCCTACCTGCACGCGACCTTGTTCACTCGACCTTCCGCTCACATCTGCCTGCTGTTCATTGCGCGCGTATGTTGGCCCACAGGAACGCTTCCACTATCTCCAAACGGCGTACGAGTGCCTGAGGAAGGAGCCATCCCGCGGAACTTACCTTCGGTGAGGTCCGCCGGCGGCATTTCGCGCTCCGCCGGAGTCTGACGACTGACAGACCTGTCGACCACTCGCGTTGTTGACCGGCGATATCAGTAACCAGGTACGCTGACCTACTTATTTCTCTGGTGCCGATCTCAAGTAGGCTGGTCAGCTGATGCCAGTCCTCACGTCGCAGAGCGGCTGGACGTACTCCTCTCCGAGCCGGGCAGGCTCCTCTTCCGCCTCGTCGGCCACTGGGTCACGGTATCCGAATCCCAACTGGCAGCCGAACCCGAGCTATCGACCGCCCGGGAGCGGCAGTAGCTCCCAGCGCAACACAAACCGCGACTTCTTCTTCTATCACGGCCGCCATCACACCGAATGGGAGCGGCGGCAAGCCTCGGACCGTGCATCGCGCGCGCACAACCCCGAGACGGAATGGAAGACGGAAAACCCGTTTCGACGAGGCGAAGGCGACGGGTCCATGGACTGGAAGCCTCCTAGCTGGGTCTCTGGGTTTTCCAAGTCCCAGATCATCTCCCTCATCGTCTTTAGCGTGAGTGCCGGGCAAAAGGAGAGAGCGCAATGTGGGCTCTGCTGACTCTTCTGTGTTGGAACAGATGCTCTTGTCCTGGACCAATCATTATCTTTCCTTTTCTCCCGAGGTTCACGACCGCCACCATCGTGAGGCCGCTGCGGCCCTCTCGAGCGCGCACCAGGAGGCGGCCTTGCGAGGAGACTGGAGACGTGAGTTCCAACAAGACATGCCTTGGCCTTCTTCGTTTCGAGGATATTGACTCAGTGGACATCATCTCTCTTCCCTGGACACTGTTAGCGGCCGTGAGACGGCGACTGGAGGAGTTGAAGCGTCTTGAGGAGGAGCGGCAAGAAGGGGACCCTCCGTTCAGCGCCGGCGGCTTTCAGATCGAGCATCTCGAGGGTGATTGATCTCGATGTTTACCGGTTACTTTCTGTCTGGAAGGAGACTCCGGGGAATTGCAGGAAAACTTCTGTCGTCGCCTCCATAGCTGTACCCACAAGCTGACAAAACACCACACACCGATGTCAAGACTGGCTCCATCGCCACCATGCAGCCTCCTTCCGAGATTCGGCGATGCGGGGATAGTCAAGCCAAGACTTATTATATCCAGCATACTCGGAGGACCACAAATTTCTCCCGTCGACCCCCGACTGCGCGCTTCACCGAGGCCAGCTCAAGTGCGCGCTTCTCAGGCACCACCGCTGGAGAACCGCGAAAAGGAGAAACGCGTCAGAAAGCGGTCAAGACCAATTATGTTCATATAACTTACACAAGGATGTTGTTTCTAGTCAAGGGAGATAGAGAGCAGTGTCAATGTGATTTAGCTTCGCTCCCGAGCGCCTTGCACGGCCCTGTTCGCTGGAGACGAGCGAGACGACTGGGACGTAAGACTCACATGGGAATGTGGATGAGCTTGACAAAGTAGCCAATGAATCCCATGACGGCAAACCCAATAGCAACTGCCCGGCAGATCTGGAGGAACTCTGGATGTTCATAAAAGCAAGGCACGACGTGCGCGTAGGGATGGCGGTTAGCGCAGGCACTCGTCGTGCTCTTCCCCTCCCTCTCCCCAAAAGAGACCAGCCCGGCCAGATTCCGCGCTCAAATGAAGAAGAGCGGTTCCAGTCAACACGATCTGCCTCGTGTCCTAGGCACCAAGTCTCGAGGCGACGCCTGAGCGCTGGATTGAGGACGAGGAGGCCGAAGCGGAGTGCCAGCGAAGCAGCGCTGAGGCGCAGACGTCCGACCCTATTCCTCCTTGGACTGTATGATGGCATGATGATGGGGAGAACTTACCAGACTGTGTCGGCTTGACGCACTTGGTCATGAACTAAGGAGAGTCGGACGGCCGCCTTGTCAGCTTGGATATCGTGTGACGAGCCAGGCGCGACGAGGGCGAGCGCGCGTCGCACCTGCTTGCCCTCGGCGGCGAAGGAGCTCGGAAGGTCGAGGAGGTCGCGGACGGCGTCGGACATCTGGAATAAAGTGGACGGAGAGAGGTGGCGGAGAGGAGGCGACGGAGGATACGACCGGCGGGAGACTCGGTGGAGGTAAGAGCCAGGAGATCGTTGTCAGGAGAGAGGGAGGACGCGCGCTGGCGCCTTGACCTGATCGAGAAGCCTGAGGGGTGGGGGGGTTGCGTGCGCACCTGCCCCGTCTCCGTATCCCTCACAAAGGCGGACCTGGCGGCTGGAGCAGACGCTTGACATAATACAATCTAGAACCATTAATTAACGCATAACAAGTGATCGTCTCCGCCCTCCGAACCGCCGCTCTCTCGGTCGCGCCCTCGCCTCGGCAGCCAACGCCTCGAGGACATCAATCATCACCTGTCCGCCGACGAGGAAGAGGCAGTTTCCGTCAATGCTGCACAATTCATTAGAGACCGGGAAGCGTCAAGGCCCTCTCACCTTTGGATTGGACGTCAGATTATGTCCGCCGGCGACAATCTTGAGGCTGCAGTTGGGCATCATCCGCTCCATCCAGCGAACACCTGACAGAAGGATGAATGGTTGTGATCAGACTGGCTCAGGCCGTGAGAGGAACACGTCAATTTACTTTTCTCGCTAATCTTTTCGTCCGAGGAGCCATACCAAATCCGGACGGGTGCCTGGATGTCCGTGTATGCAAAGCCACGAGCGCCGCTGCGCTCCATGATCGCCAGTAAGTCGGCCGTCGCGCCCTGGTTTTCGGCGTGGGAAGCTCGCAAGAGCGCAGTTCCGAGATCAACGCGACCAGAAGAGGACCCAGGCGATGACGACGAGGAGACTGAAGGGCTGGCCGCAGACAACACGCGACTCGCCGAGGGGGAGAGTGCCGGCTCGCCCTCTTTTTCGGCGGAGACGACTCCGACAGAGGGGCTCGCCAGTTTCCGATAGGAAGCGGATGGCGTTGGTTGGTTCAGGGCTCCTTCTCGGAAGACCCCGGCGAGCATCCGACTAGTCCGTCTCTTAAGGACAGACGCGGGGCCAGAGGAGCCGGAACGCGAATGGCTGTCCGAAGGAAGGCGGCCATGCACGCCAGTGTGATCATCATAGCCATCTTCAGGCGCCGACCGAAGATCGCTTGAGCTCGATGAGGAGATTGAAGCATTGCTGGAAGCGACTGATTCATCTTCTTTCGATTCTGACGAGGGTGTTGGGGATGAGAGTGAGGGGACAGGCACCGCCCGTCCCATCATCCAGCCTGTCATCTTCCATTCTGCAGCTTGGGCGGTCTTGATGACGCCTGTGGGGGAAGACTGTCAGCAAAGGCTCGCTTTCCGTAGCCCGAGATGACATACCGGTGGGGACGTAGCGCAACCACTTGTAGCCTGGAGTAGCAAGACAACCATGCCTCAGTAAGCGAGCGAGACCAGCCGCAAAGAAAGGGACGATCTCGCGAGTCGCTCACCAGAGTCGACATCCATGCTGACCCAGGGCGCCAACAGGCAGATGCTCCCTAAAACGCGGTGGGGGAGACGCAGAGCCGTCGCCAGACCGTATGGCGCTCCGGCAGAGTGAGCCAGGATACTAAATGCAGGTATGCAGAGTTGATCGGCGACCTCGTTGACGACTGACGCCCAACCAAGAAATGATCGATCCTCTGAAGATGCGTCCCCCGTCTTGCCGAGGCCCCAGCGGTCGATACAAATCAGCCTCAGGTCGAGCGAGGCTGCAAGCTCGTCGAAGAGGGCAGTAAGATATCTATAAAACTCAAGCGCGTCAGAGGAAATAAGGACTCAGGCAGTGGACATGGACAAGCGACCGAAGGCTCACCTGACCCCACCGAGTCCAAGGTACACAAAGACGGGATGGCCATCGGACGCGCCGACGTCGGAAAGAGATACCGTGAGCCCAAAGTTTGGTGGTTGCCCCAGCGTCAGGATGCGGTTGAGTCGAGGGGAGCGGAGGAGCTGAGTGTGATCCGGATCCTCGACGGGCGGGACGGGGGACGACCGGCCGGGTCGAGGCCAACTTCGCCGAGACGAGGGACCTTCGAAGGGCAAAGAGTTCGATGCCGAGCGCATCAATGTTGAGGGTGAGGTCTGGTTTCGCGACGGACCGCCTGGCCGGGCAGGATTTACTGAAAGTTGCCCACGAGACCCAACGAAGGGGCTTGACGTCGTCGAAACTGGCTTCGGGATCTCAGGCGGGCCAGATTTCGTCGAATAAGAGGCGTGGAACGGAGTTGGCGAGCTGACTACTCGACAATCCAGGCGTCGGGTGTCCGGAGGTATCATGTCGGAAGCCTCCTCTGCCGCGCTCCCAGATGAACTCCGCCGGCCAGCAGCGTCGTCTTGAGCCATGGGCCCTGCCAATGAGTCTGTGCTCTTCCCTTGCGACTTTAAGCCGTTAGCAGCATGTACCTGACTGATACGTCGGCGAGAGTCGAGAGGGGGCACGAATGCCGAGGGAAGCGGGTGGCGACCTTTGGAAGCCGCCTCTTTCGCGCGGTGAGATTTGATGATGTCGTCGATCGTAGGGATTGAGGAAGAATCTGAAGCAGATGGTGATGGAAGTGATGGAGAAGGGACCGAAATGAAGGGTGTAGGCCATTCGGGCAAGGGCTCCCGTGAAGGGTTTGTGGCCAGCGGTAGCGAAGGCACGGGGCGCAGAGAGGCCGGCGCGATCGTCGCTGGTGCTGGGATTGTCGGCTGCGCCTCCTTTCTGACTCGACGGGGATGGTCGAAGACGAGGGGCTGGCCGATGCTTGGCTGATGAGGACTGGGGAATTGGTCCGCCCCACTGTCCGGACAGTCTGATGACAACGGTAGCGACACTGTCCGAGGGCTCACTGACAGCGACAGCGCCGCCCGCGCCCAGGGCATTGATCGTTCAGGCTCAGCATGGTCTTCCGTCGAACCCAAGTCGTTCAGGTCAAGTGCAGTAACGACGTGGCCCGAGAGGAGCTGTGTCTGCCTTATTGGGTGATGCTCTTGGGATGGCAAGGACGGCCCGCTCACGACGACGTGCGCGGCGGAGAAAGCGGCGTTGCTGCTAGATGGCGCAGCCGATAAGGGTGAGGTGAATGATTTGGTGGAGACCTCTAAGTCCGGGGAAAACGACAAAAAAGACATGCCGGCAAGGAGGGAAGTTGAACGGGGGAGGATTCCAGATCGGACAGATGAGCTGGAGCTAGGGGGACCGCTGGAGGGGAGGCTGCTGGATCTCGTAGGCAGCTCGAGCGTCGATCTACTGGAGCCTATGATTCCTTTGGGTCGGGCGGGCCTAGCAGGCGTTGAGGATATTGTAGACGGCGCGTCCGAGTGCTCGGTCGCGGACTCGACCGACGGGTGCGAACCAACCTTGAGCGCCGGCGACAACGTGTATGCGGGCCCAGACACTGGCGACGCCTCGTGCTCTGCCATGCCCGACTAATTCTATGTATAGCCGGGCGGGGCGGGCCTTTGTCTGGCTGGCGACTGCAAAAGGAAGAGTGACCGGTCAATTGAGCTCTGGCCCCGTCGGGGATAGTGAGGAGGCTGGCGCTCACGCAAAGGATCAGAGAAGAGAGAAGAATTTTGCGCCAGGAATGATGATCGAGTCGACCGAGCACTCTAAGAACCGCAGGAGAGGGTCGTGGGTGGAGGACGGCTGGCGATGTTAGTGTGCTAGTGGTATTAGAGTGGTCGTGGTGGTCGAGGCGAGAAATGAGCCAGGGGTATGCGCCCGTCCTGTTCGGAACAGTCAGAGGGAGAGGCGCGCAAGCACGGACCAGGGCGGACAAGTCCTCCCAGCGAGCCGGCTTCGAATTCTTGCAGCGCGCCATTCCCAAACCACCAACGACGCAACCTCCGTAGTTATGGTCAGCTTCCCTTCGCTTGAGCCCCTCTGCCTGGCCAACGCGTTCGAGTCCCTCACTCACTCTACGATTTTGCCCTACGCGTCGGCTCTGCCCACCTGCCCCCGCTCAACAGCCGCCTCGCTCCCGCAAGGACAACAACGGCCTCGGCCGGGCGATCATAAAGAACAAGATCAAGGTCTCCAAGCAGGAGCCTGACGATCTCACTGTCAGTCTCTGATCAGTCGGTCGGGTCTGGCTCAGCCAACTGCCTGCATTGCTTCCTCGGTCTAACTCTCATCTACATCTACCCCGTGCTCATAGCACACCGAGGACGGAGGCGACCGCCTGAAGTCCGTCACCCACGAGGGCGACCTCGATCAGTTTCTCAACACTGCCCAACTTGCTGCCACCGACTTCACTGCGGGTTAGTGGTGGCCCGACGTGCTTTCTCATTTTCAGGCGAAGTTGAAGCTCATGAATGCCCTCGTACCTTGAACCGACGGACGGGTCCAGAACGCCAGAACGTTCGGATTATCCAGGCTCCCTCGACCTCGTCCGGATCCTCTGGCCCGAACCCTTACCTGCTCTCGTCCCAGGAGGAGAAGGACACCCGCGAGAAGCACGGCAGATGGAGGGATAAGCTTCGCGTTCCTCGGCGACCGGTCTGGGACAAGGGCATGACCGCCAGGGAGCTTGAGCGGAGCGAGCGTGACGCGTTCCTGGATTGGAGACGCGGTCTTGCAGAGTCAGTCTTCCCCTTCGCTTTTGCTCTTGTCCCACTAGTGGCTCAAGACTGACTCAAAAGCATGCCCATTGCTTTATCAGACTGTCCGACGCACACAACCTTCTTCTCACCCCCTTCGAGCGCAACCTCGAGGTTTGGCGTCAGCTCTGGCGAGTCCTCGAGCGGTCGCATCTCATCATTCAGATTGTGGACGCACGTAACCCCGAGAGTTTCCGCTGTGGTGACCTCGAGGAGTACGTCGACAGCCTTGACGCTGAGGGCCGCGCAGTCGGCAAGGGTTCCGAGGGCAACCTTGAAGGTGGCAAGCGCCGCACCCTTTTGCTCATCAACAAGGCCGATCTGCTTACACTGGATCAACGGTAAGTCAGAGAGCTCTGCTTATGGCTCGCCTGGCCTTCGTATCGCTCGTTGACCACTACACCACCTATACAGACGCCAGTGGGCGGACCACTTTGACGGCCTCGGCCTCCGATATGCCTTCTTCTCCGCGCTCAACGCGACTGCCCTCCAAGAGGCCGCTGCGCTTGCTGCCCAAGCCGCTGAGCTCGCTGCTCAGGCTTCCTCCGAGGACGAGAGTGAGAATGACGATGATGAGAGCGATGAGGAGGACCTCGAGCGCTCGGCCAAGGGTATCTCCCTCAACGATGACGAGACCGCGGAGGTCTCGAAGCCAGTCGGTGGTCTTCAGGGTGTCGGAGAGCTCGGTCGGCAAGAGGAGGATGAAAAGAAGTACGAGCCTGAGCCGGATGCTCAAAGGATGGAAGAAAGTTACGAGGAACGCACCCGTGTTCTGAGCGTTCTTGAGCTTGAGGAGCTTTTTGAGACCGCAGCCCCCGACCTCAACGGTCAGTCTTGCTTGCACGTCGTGGCCTCGCTACTGCTGCGCTGACTTCCGCTTTCCTACCGCCCGTGCCATAGAATTTGTCACTCTCGCTCGCCCAAAGCCCCCAGCCAAGCTAATCGTCGGACTAGTCGGCTACCCCAATGTCGGAAAGTCCTCCACAATCAACGCCCTGCTCGGATCCAAGCGCGTCTCAGTTTCGGCCACGCCTGGAAAGACCAAGCACTTCCAGACTCTCAATTTTACCGAGCACATCACACTCTGTGACTGCCCCGGTCTCGTCTTCCCGCAATTCGCGACGACTAAGGCCGAGCTCGTCTGTGACGGCGTCCTTCCGATCGACCAGATGCGCGAGTACACCGCACCCATGGAGCTCGTCTGCCGAAGAGTGCCGAGAGAGATCCTTGAGGGCACCTACGCGATCCGCATCGAGGTCCGCGAAATCGAGGACGGGGGAACGGGTAAGGTCGGCGCCGAGGATTTCCTCTCGAGCTATGCCAGTAAGTTATGTTTTCTCGCAGTCTCGTGAGGGCTACTATTTCTGACAGCCTCACCTTTCTTCGACCGCAACAGTCGCCCGAGGCTTCACTCGAGCGTCCTTCGGTCTTCCGGACACATCTCGTTCGGCGCGATACGTCCTCAAGGACTACGTCAACGCCCGCCTCCTCTACTGCCACCCTCCCCCTGGCAAAGACGCCGACGAGTTTAACCGCGAGAGCCGCGAGAGCCAGCTCGCATCGTTCGTCGGCAAGAAGCGCGCCCCGACGACGCGTGTCGGCAAGGGTGCCGACACTTTTGTCAAGTCGGCGCCAGCGGCTTATCTCCCTAACCCAACGACGGACGAGGCAGGCAACCCAGTCGACGTTGCACCCGGAGGGTCAATGACGAAGCAGCAGCAGGTCTTCTCGTCGATTTCGAGCCGGGCCGACAACCGACCTTCCCAGCCAATGTCTAACATCTCCCGCGGCATCGACGGCGTCTTCTTCAAGGAGGACAACGCCCGGCTCGAGGCTCGCCCGCGGACGAGGGGCACCTCCTCCCGGATTGAGGGCGAGGCGGGCTTTTCTCGGCCGCGGATGTACGGTGTCCAGAACGCCATCGGCGATGACGGACGGCCCCTCGACCCGGACCGTATCGCGCGTCTCGCCGAGGTAGCTCTTCAGCAGGAGCGGCGTGAGGGGGGCAAGGCGAGCAAGCACCACGGCAACCACAAGCGCAAGGGCGGCAAAGCGAGGTCCGGAGCTGGATACGATTGATTGATGTTTGCTTCATTCTTCTTCTATTGCTCGAAGGGGCCGTGAAGCAAAACAAAGCCATTCATTATTGCATCAGGATTAAGCTCAATCGTCTCCATAGCTTTACTCCTCCTCGTGGTATCTTCAGCAAGCAGCGATAGGCGAGTTAGTCAAGAGAAAAGCAGGCTCATGATTGTCAGAGGCGCTAACGTACCCAGCTCTCCGCATTTCGCCGAGACGCTTCCTGGCCTCGCCAAGCGACCGCTCGAGGGTGAGGATTTTGACCTGCTCCTCCATTTCACGGACCTTAAATTCATGGGCGGCCATCGACTTGTAGTCCATCGACTCCTCCTCGTTCTGTTTCGCCGAGACGGCCTTGACCTGTCGGACGAGGGCCTTGCAGGCTTCAGTGACAGACTTCGCCGCGAGCTCGAGGCGCTCTTGGGTCTTGGACATGAGCGAGGCCTTGACACGTGAGGCGGCCACGAGCTGGGCAGTGGCGGCCGAGACCTCGTTCGAAGCAACGATGAGCTGTTCGAGCGAGTGAGTGCCGGAGATGACACCATCGGCTGATTCGATGAGAAGACTGGTGGCGAACGCGACGGCCTTGGCGGCTGAGATAAGACCCTCCGTCCAACGGTTGTTGCGCTTGTAGAACTGCTGGACTGAGTTTGATCCTTTGCCCTGCGCTACAATCTCCTGCTGGGACTCAGTCGCAGACTTGATAAGACGGCCGATAGCGTTCGTGATGGCGAGGGCGGCCTCAAGGATGGCATCATGGACCTGGACATCGAGCGCCGAGTAACGGCCGGTATCCTTGGGGCGCGACATGAGCGTCTGGAGCCGCTGTGTGGCAGCCTCGATCGCGTTCGCAGCGTTGAGCATTTCACGCTCAACAAGATCGCCGATGTCGCCGTTGGCCTTGGAAAGCGGCTCGGACTTGCGTTGAACGAGGCCCTCGACGAGTTTCGAGAGATTTGCGAGCGCGGCGCCGGCCGATGCGTTGTTGCGGAGGGCGGTCTCCTCCGAGCCGACGAGGTTGTACGACTGAAGGTTCATGAAGTACCTCGCGCCGACGTCTCCGCACGTCTTAGCAACGCCGACAAGCTTGTCCGATGCATCGTCTGAGCTGGCGAACCGGGTGACACCTTTGGTGGAGACGAGGACGTCCGAAAGGGATTGAGCAAACTCGTTAGCGGCCTTGATGACGTCGACGTGAGTGCCGCCCTTCTTGCGACCGAGGAAGAGATTGTAGACCATGGCGAACTCGGTGGCGTTGTTGGTCGCTTTCTCGATGATGGAGAGCGTGAATTCAGGTGTGGCATTAGTGTTGCCGGTTTGTGTCGGCGACTCCAGCTCGTAGATGGCGTCGTCGACCTTTTGGATGCAAGCCTGCAGGATCGAGTCTGGGAGGAGACAGGAGGACATCCAAGACGGCAAAAGAATTTAGTAGCTGGAGCCTACGGCCAATGACCTCAAGGCCCAAGCTCACCGATGATCTGGTTGAGCTCGATCCTGTGGTCGAGGATGAGTGTGTCAACCTGGGCGGTGAAGGCGGAGTCGACCTCGTTGGTGTTCTGCGGGGAAAGAGTAAGGTTGAGTCAGCCATCTTACAAACGGTCGAGCTGATATAAAGACAACATACGATTTTGGTCTCGTTGAGGTCCTGGAGCGTCTGATCTAAACTCTCTTGCATGACACTGATCTCGGTGTCTTTCTCCTCGAGGAGAAGCTCGTGCTCGTGCTTCTGGTCATCGAGCTTGCGAAGAAGGTCGTCGATTTGGATCTGCTTTCCCTTGAGCGAGTCCTCGAGCTCCGTAAGCTGCCGGTTGTACTTGGAGATGAGCGAGGTCGTGTCCGCCGACTTGTTACGAGAGGCATCGTCGGCGCGTTCATTGGCGAACTTAAGATCCCTCCGAAGGCGGTCGAGCTCCTCCTTCTGGCTCTGCGAGGGTCAAACGAGGTCAACTTCAGCGAGTACCTTGTTTGACGAAAAGGTGACAACTTAAAAGACTCCTTGACGCACTGATTTGAGCCGGTCGATGTCAAACCTGGAACGATCTCTCTCACGGATCATGTCGGCGAGTTCTAGGTTCTTGGCCTTAACGTCCCGCTCCATGCGCTCCATGCGATCGATGGCCTCTTGGGCCGAATTGGCGCGGAGCTGCATGGCCTTCGACTTATTGAGGAGGTCGAGATGCTCCGAGCGGATCTGAGAGTAGAGCTTGGCGAGAGCCTGATACTTGGTCTTCCACTCCTCGACCTGACGCTGAAGCTGCTGAATGAGCTCGTCCTTAGACTGGAGTTGGGCGCCGACGTTGGTCGAGACGAGGCCAAGCTCGTTCTCAAGAGCTTTGACTCGCTGTATGTCAGTCGAGTCCAGAGAAGAACGTCAGCAAGGGCAAGCACAATCGTGTGGAGCGGATCAAAATGGAGAAGAAAACTTACTCGGTCGTACTGCTCAAGCATCATCTGGTCGCGCTCGTACTGACCGCGCATGCCGAGCATCTCGACCTCCATCTGCTGCTGCCGGCCCTGGTCCTGCTGCTGGAACTGCATCTGTTGCAACTGCTGCTGTCGCGCAAGTTCCTCCTGAGCACGCCGCTCGTTCTCCTGTTGGATCCGGAGCTGTTCCGCGTGTTCGCGTTCAAGTCGGGCAGCATCCTCCTGCTGGCGACGCTGCGCGGCCTCTCGCTGAGCTACAAGGGCGTTCTGTTTGTCCTCGTACTCTTGAAGCATCCTCTTCTGCTCGGCAATCTCAGCAGCACTCGAGTCAAGGATGGAAGGCGTTGCGGTAGGGGCCGGCGTGGAAGGCTTGGGCCCGGCCGTTTTGGGTCGCTCGGGAAGTTCGGGAGCGGTACCGTTGTCGCGTAAGTTCGGGGGTTCCTGTGGAAGGAAGGGCGTGAGTCGAGACCCACATCAATATTTTTAATATCAATGAGCATCTCGTGAGGCGTACCTGGCCGAGTTTCGGGACGTTGATGAGCCCCGTAAGGTACTTGAGGTTGGAGCATTCGTAATAGAACTTACGGAGATTGAAGTGCTGAGCGTTGTAGCGACCGCGGAGAGGCTCGAGAGCCTCAAGCGAGTCGGTTCCTGACGGTAGACCATAGCGAATCCATCAGCATCACACCCAGGGCCGGCCAGGTCAGACAGAATGACGCACGGCGGTGCATGGCTCGCAGCATACTCGTGATGAATCGGTAGATGCCGTAGCTCTCCTTGACCAGAGGAACGAGGGCCGAGATCCGGCACTCGTTGTTGGCGGAACCTCGGAAGTGAGCGAAGATGAGCTTCTGGAAGGTGTCGATCTGGTCTTGGAGCGTCATGAGATCCGTAATGGTCTCATATCTAGAATCGAAAAGGAAATCACATCGTCAGTATATACGCAACTAATGCAAAGGGAAATCCTTGACCAGAAGGGAGGCGCGCATACCCCTCGTTGGGATCGTCGATGCCTCTCAGGCTGACATATTCCTCGTACTCAAAGAGACCATTAAATTCCGCGTGGTGACGGTGGAAGCGAAGCTTGGAGAGGAGGAACTGAACATAGGCGCGGATGAGGGTGCCATAGCCTAAGAAAGTGGATATCACATCGAGAACGTTAGTCCTGGTGAGTTAAGAGACGCAGAGCTATCGAACAATCGGGCTCGCACCCTTCGTCCCATCCGATGCGACCGTGCGGCCGCACGTCTCGAGCCAGCCGGTCTGGTGATGGGCGTCTTTGATGGTCTGTTCCACATCCAAAGCACACAAGAGAAACGCAATCAGACACGGATTGAGGAGGCAAGGGGGCCCGAGGTAGCTGGCAGGCAGATACACGCACGATGGGGTGCCCCTCTTGTATGAGCTTGTGTACGAGGATGAGACTCTTAAACGTCATGACCTCATCAGAAAGAACAGGCTGGACCCGAATGCCGTTCCAGACTGGCATGGAGGAGTGGTAGTCCCAGGTGTAGACGATGCATTCTATGAGAGGGAGGACGGGTCGTCAGCTCGCTCTCGCTCTCGCTATCGTCCCCCTAAGAACGAGCGAGCGATAAGAGATCGCTCACTTCGGACGTGCTTCTGCTTGGGCGCAGTCTCCTCTCCCTGCGAGTATTGGCACAGAGGGTCAGCGTTGTGCCCGGGATGCCAAGCTAGATCAGTCAAGCAGGGGACCGCCGCCGCGCGCCGGGAGTCTTCCGCCCATGCCCTCCCTCTCGGCAGGGTCGGTCGTACGGATGCCTCGTGCGCGTAAGCGAGCCCGCGCGCATCAAATCCCGTCGCTGTCGACTCGCTCTCGGACATGCCTTGACCTGCATGAGCCATCGGAAGACGGTCCCAGAACAGGGATAGGCTCCAAACTCCTCCTTTGGGTCATCCTTCACGCGGCATTGAAGTTCGGGCACTGCATTTGACCTCCGTCCCCAGCCACACGACAACCTGACCTGCTTTTGACGACGCGGAAAGATACAAAGGCACTCACGCTCGTAGCCTTCTTGATGTGCTGGGTGAGCTCGGCCTCGCCCCTCGCGGGGTCGACAGGCCGGGTTGGTTGGTGCTGCTGCTGGATGTTCCTCGCCCGACGCTCGTGCTCGGGCTCGTAATCGTCCTCCCTGGTCGAGCGAGATCCACGGAGACAGAGCAAACGAATCAGCACTGGGGTCTCAGCGTCGAAAGCCAGCTGAAGGAGCAGGAATTGATTTCTGCCTGCCAAGGCGAAGGAAGGAAGGCGCCAAAGAGCAATGACGATGACGATGACGATAACTCACCAGCCGGGGACCTTTGTTTGCGGCGTGCGTGACCCGTACGACATGAATGTTGTCTCGATCTAGAGCCTGGGGAAGCGCTGATGAGAGGAGTTCTTTTCGGGCTGGCGATAGCGGGATGGATGGTCGGTCAGTCGAAGAGGGAAGGCGGAGGTGGATGGCGGTTGACGTTGAGCCCCGTCGCCCCCTGTCCCTCCGCTCGCTCGCTCTCGCGCCGCCCTTCCCACTCCTGCTCTCGCGTCGCTGACCCCAACCACTGCGCGCGTCCCAAACAGGCTTGCTGGCTGGCTTCGATTCCACCTTCCATTGCGACGCCCTTGAGGCTATTGCGGTGTCCCTCAGCTCCAGCTACATAAAGACAATACAGTCCATCCAATTTCAATGGCTCTTAAAATGGACTGCCGGCCCCGAGGTACCCTCTCATCACCTTGGCCGGCACATCGACCACCTTCCCAGGAATCGTCTCCCTCCCGAGTCTCTTGTGGGCCTCGTACCTGAATTCGAACAAGCCTCAGCGGGCCAGAAACTCCGTCAGTTACGTCAGACAATGGGCCCGTTGTGCCCTCCTACTAGTAGCGTCGCCGACGCACCTGTGGCAGCCACCCAGAGAAAAGTAGTACGATCCGGAGCTCTTTGGATCCCGCACTCGAAGAACCTGAGGTTCACAGAGTCAATATAGTATTCAAAAGCTAGTCCAATCATGCCGGTGCGTTGAATGGAAGACAGACCTCGATTGGCGTGAACTGATCATCCGACTCCTGCCATTAATTGAACAAAGGCGCCGTCAGCCAGGTGCTGACCTGAAGGCGATGTAGACGAGCCAAAACGAACCAAATCATTCATGAAAGCCTGGACCTTGGCCTCGTCGAGCTCAGATGGCAGGGGACGAATGATGACGGACATCGGCACTGACCAGGCAGGTCAGGACAGGCGCGCCGCCGATCAGCGCGCACGCACGCACAGCCATGCAGCCGAGGCCGGTCAAACAAGTGCTCGAGGCTCACCATCACAGACTTTGGTGATGCCATCGGCAAATACAGAAAACTTGGACGGCGGCGCTGGAGGTGAGGACGACTGGGAGCTGACGTCTTCGGGTGGGGGAGACACCAGAAGGACGGCGTCGTTGGCTGAAGTGGCCGGGGCGGTAGACATTGAAGCTGGGCGGACTAGGGTGGTGATACTGATGAAGAGGCGGGACAGAAGTGTTGGATAGGGAGATAGCTGGTGAAGCATGCAAGAGCGATGATGGTTGGGTGAGAGATTGAGGAAGGCTCCTGCTTTATCCGTCCGATCTTGGTTTTGACGCACTGACCATGTATGCATTCGTACAAAGCTGACTAAAGGAGTGAATCGATGACCGCTTGTCACGAGCGGTCCGGGGAGTTCGGCATGCGTCAGGCTATCCGACGAGAGCGGATTAAGGAGGGCGCACTGCAGTTGGCGCTTTGACAGGGCAGCAGAGAGGCGCGCTCCCAATTTCCTCTCTTGCCCCTCCGTTGATCACTGCCTCGTCTACAGTTTGGCAATATCTTCAAGGAGATCCTCGGCCACTGACAAAAGAGAGAGATCCAAGGAGCAGTCGTATCGTCAGAGACCCAGTCAGGCGGCTTCAGCCGACACCCTCTCCCGTGCGTCCTCCCGACGACCACCTCCTCCCTCCTCTACTTCTCTCGTGCCCTCCCTCATGTAGGCTCTCTCGTCGCTACTTACGTCTCTTTACCGGAAGCTAAGCAGGATATTGGCATGTCTCGGCCTTTACATCTCCTTGCTGGAGGATTAGCCCAAAGGCCACATGTGAGGATTTGCCCGAGAGTCAAGGGCTGAGGAGGTTTCAGGTTCTCGCGGACTTGCTACCTCGACCCTGCGCCAGGCCAACGCGGCGCCAGTGTAGCCTTTCCCTTGCTTGATCAGCATTCCCATTCCTTTATTCCTTGTTGCCTCATCTGTCCCACACTCTTTGCTTTCTAGACTTTCTCATCACTCCCTTATTCTCATCACTCCCTTGTTCTCACCACTGGTTCATAAAACGCTCAGTTCATCGTAGATTTGGCTCTGCACTCTGACTATCATTTGGACCCGACAAACTTGCCCAGGACCCTTAAGCGAGCCCGTGTACCTCCATCACTTCAGTTCCCTTTCATCACCCGCCACCGCTCTTAGTGCACTTCATTGCCGACGTCTCTCCCCGCGCCCAATCTTCTCTGCCATCGACCCTTGGGCCAATCCTAACACTTGGGCAGGTTTGTCGGGTCCAGATGATAGTCAGAGTACAGAGCAAAATCTACGATGAACTGAGCGTTTTATGGACCAGGGGTAAGAACAAGGGAGGGGATGAGAAGCGCGAGAACGCAAAGAGTGTAGGGCAGATGATGAAATAAAAGAGATGAAAGCGCAATGAGACAAGGAGCGTGAGCCAATGTGGCGAAAGAATGGTCCAAGATGAGGGAATGCGGAGCAAGCAGGGAAAAGGCAATACAGGGTCAGAACCAAGGTGGCAAGTCCGCGAGATCCTGACAGGCGGGTCCGCGAGATTCTGCAGCCACATAAGCGCAGAGCCTATGTGGTGAACCCGTAAGATCCTGACACGGCCATTCTTTCGTTCCTCTTGCGCCCCGGCCGACTAACGGTCCTACATTTGGCTGATCTTCTGATCTTCCGTATAGGTCGAGCTTCTCGCTTGGGTCTTCCCTGTTGAGGATTGTGGTGGTGGCTGTGGTTGTGGCGCCGTAAGAGCGCTGCGCGGAGTGCCGAAGCCGCGGAGCGCCGCACAGCTCCTGAATATTCCTTGCTGCATAGCTACACTGTTTAAGCTCACTTCTTCTCTCCTAGCAGTGAACCTTCATTTGTTCTGAAGGTTCTCTACCAGAATCTCTCGTTGGCAGGCTAATCGCAACATTCCTTTCCTCCTGCTGCGACAAGTCGTCGACGTACTGGACCAAGATGATCCGTCGTCCTTCGCGATGTCCGATGTAGACGCAGTGATCCGCTTCAACGGGATGGAGGTTGAGCTGTGTTTGGAAGAACCTTGAGGAATGGTTGTAGAATGCGAGGGGAGATTGTCTGAGTCCGTATAGGGCCTTGAGGAGGTGCGCGACCAGTTTCTTGTCCTGCCCTCCCTTCTGTTCATACCCTGTTGGCTGATCCATGTAGACAGTTTCGACCAAGTCTGCCGTGAGGAACGCCGTTTTGAAGTCTCCTTGGACTAGGTCGAGGTCCTCTAATGCCGCTATGGCGAGGACGATCCTCAGGGAGTTGAGCTTGGATACCGGCGCGTACGTCTCGACGTAGTCCACTCCTTCGCGCTGACAGTAGCCCTTGGCCACCCATCTAGCCTTGAAGCGAGTGATCCTCCCGTCTGCTCCTTTCTTGAGCGCGTACACCCAGCGCCCTCCGACCGTTTTCGATCCCGAGGGTAGCTCCGTGAGTTCAAAGACTCCGTTCCCTTCCATCGAGGCCATCTCTTCGTCCATTGCTTCCCTCCAGAAGTATGCGTGCTCCGACGTCATTGCTTCTTCGTACGTCTTGGGTAGTGAGGGTGATGGGAGATCCTCGAGGTTTGGTCTTGCCGCATACGCGTGGCCGACGAAGTCCTCTGAAACGAAATCGGTTATGTCGTAGTCCGTTTGGATGTATTTCGCCGTGTCCGCTACTTCCGCGATCGACCTGTTTCGCATCCCTCGACCGTAGCTCCCACTCGATTGAACAGCGGGCTGGTCTTCCTCGACCTCCTCATAGTACCACGAGGGCTTGAGGCGGGATGTCTTTGGTTTGCCTGCTTCGGCTTTCCCGAGCGGGTCTTGTGGCACTTCTGGCTGCTTGGACGGTTGTGCTTGTTCCGTCGCCTTGTCCTCTTTCGGCTGATCTATTCCTTTTATTTCCTCCTCTTCCCTGGATCCATTTGATCCGACCGTCGGCAACTCCGCTGTTTTTAGTGCCCCGAACGTTTCGTCGAAGATCACGTCGCGCGAGTATATGATGGCCCTCTTGGGGCTGCCGAAGACCTGGAGTCGGTACGCCTTCTTCCCTTCGGGTTCGCCGTATCCGAGGAAGATGCATTTGATCGCTTTTGACTGGTGCTTCTTCCTTTCCGGATCGAGTGCATACGCGATGCTTCCGAATGCTCGAAGGTAGGTGAGGTCGGGTTTCCGCTTGTGATAGGCCTGGAATGGGGTTTGATGGTTGATCGAGGCGGATGGGATGCGGTTAATCGTATAAGTGACGTAGTTCATGGCTTCCGCCCAGTACGATGGGTCAAGCTCCCTCGCGTCTCGTAGCGCGCAGGTGAGCTTCTCCTCGATGGTCCGCATTCCTCGTTCTGCCTTGCCGTTCTGTTGAGGTGTGCGTGGGATGGTCGTCTCCTGGGTGATCCCCTCGTCCCGGAGATAGGACTCGTAGTCCTTTGACGTGTATTCCCCGCCGTTATCTGACCTGATCCGTTTGACGACGTGACCGGTCCGTTTTTCTTCCTTCTTCCTCCATGCGATAAATGTCGCTAACGCCTCCGACTTCCGTTCCAAAGCGAACTACCACTGGTCGTTCGAGAAGTCGTCCCAAATCGTCATCATGAAGCGCTTTCCTTGCGCTGACGCGACGGGCATTGGCCCTTGGAGATCCGTGTGAATAAGTTCAAGCGGAGAGGTCGTTTTGGTTGTGGAGGTGGGAAAGGGGTTCCGATGTTGTTTCCCTTCTACGCAAGGCACGCAGATTCGTTCTTTGAATCCATCGATGTCCTCCTCCGTGAAGGCTGGTAGAAGTCTCTGACTGATGAGCTTCTCCATTGCTGAGATGGTGGCATGGCCGAGCCGGCGGTGGACGAGTTCGATCTTGTCGACTCCCGATGCCGTGAACGCCACGTCCTCCTCCCTTGTGCCGGCTCTTCCTGAGTCGGTCACATCCAGCATGTAGAGGTTTTTCGAAACCTCCCGACCCTCCATGAAGACTTGCCCGTTTCTAATGAATTGACAGTGCTTCTTGGAGGTGAGCTCCCTCTTGGGGAATCTCGTCTCGACTCCTTTATTGCCGAGTTGTCCAATGCTGATGAGGTTTGCAAACCCGGGGATGTGATATACCTCCGAGATCGTGAAGTACCTCTCGACTCCTCCCACTCTCGAGCGCAGGCGGATTTCTCCGATTCCTAATACCTGTGCTGGAGTTCCGTCGGCCGTCCTGACCGTGTGTTTGAACTGCTTGTACTTGACGAAGCGTTCTCGCTCTCCTACGATGTGATTCGTAGTTCCGCTATCTGCGATATATCCGAGCTTTGTCACGATGTTCAGTGACTGGTCCGACACTGATGTGGTGGGTCCGACTTGAAGGCTGAAATCCGAGACCGATGGCCCCGCGATGTTCGCCTCGTCCCTCCCTTTGTTTCCCTTGTTCCCCTTCCTTGACTTCTTTCCCTTCCCAAACCCTTTGGGTTTTCCGACGAGTTCCCAACACTCGGTCTTGAAGTGTCCAACCTTTCCACAATGATGGCACGTGGCCTTCTTCCTATCAATCAATAGCGCCGAGTCGTTCGACGTGATTGAGGTGGAGGGTTTGAGTGACTCGTGGGTCCGGACGTAGACCAGGAGGGATGTTGCGACGGTGGTGGGGGAGAGTTGTTCCTTGGTGTCTTGAGCTCGGAGGGTTTGATGTTGGATGAATGACTCAAGGGAGGCGGGGAGTCCGCTGAGGAAGAACAGCGAGCTCATACGATCCGGGATGGAGAGGCTGAGGGCCGTCATGTCATCGACGATCCGTTGGAATTCATCGATGTACTCTTGAACGGACCCTCCTGTTGCGATTAGCCTGCCAACGAGAGAGGGTCTGGTAGAGAACCTTCAGAACAAGTGAAGATAGGCAGTGGCTACGAAAGGTACGAACCTGGTAGAGAACCTTCAGAACAAGTGAAGGTCGACTGCCAGGAGAGAAGAAGTGAGCTTAAATAGTGTAGCTATGCGGCAAGGAATATTCAAAAGCTGTGCGCGGCACTCCGCAGCTTTGGCACTCCGCGCAGCGCTCTCACGGCGCCACCACACAGCCACCACAGCCACCACAGCCACCACAGCCTCCACAGCCTCCACAGCCTCCACAGCCTCCACAGCCTCCACAGCCTCCACAGCCACCACAGCCACAATCTTCAACACTCCCACTCGCCGTGACGAGCGCAGCGTCGAGCCCTTCCTGCGCACTGCCTGGCCCAACCCCAAGTCCACCTCTGAATCTCTCCAGCTTCTCCCGGCCCAAAGGCTTGGTGAGAATGTCTGCGAGCATCGAGTCCGTCGGGCTGTAGCGGAGCGAGATGGTGCCTGACTGGTGGAGTTCGCGTCCATACTTGTACGCGACATCGATGTGCTTTGTCCGTTCCGAGTGGTTGCCGTTCTTCGTCGTCTCGATCGCCCCTTGGTTGTCGACGTGGACGGGGATCGGGTCGTCGACGATGTAGCCGATCTGCTGCAGGAGCTTGGAGACCCAGACAACGTTTTGACAGGCCTGAGACAAAGCGACGTACTCTGACTCGTGCGAGGACCTGCTGATTGCCTTCTGCCTGCGACTGACCCATACGACGGTGCTGCCATAGACCTTGATGGCGAATCCAGTCGTGGAGCGGCGCGTTTCGTGGTCGCCTGCGTAGTCCGAGTCGGTCCAAACCTCGACGAGCGGCGAGTCGGGATGTCCTCCCAGCGTGAGTCCGTGGGAGCGGGTACCAGCGACATAGCGCAGGATGCGCTTGATGGCTGCCCAATGGATGGCCTTGGGGTCGTGGCTGAACCGGCTGACGACTCCCACTGAATAGGCCAGGTCTGGACGTGTACAGACCATGAGGTACATGAGGGAGCCGACTGCTTGGAGGTGTTGAAGATTGTGGCTGTGGTGGCTGTGGAGGCTGTGGAGGCTGTGGAGGCTGTGGTGGCTGTGGTGGCTGTGTGGTGGCGCCGTGAGAGCGCTGCGCGGAGTGCCAAAGCTGCGGAGTGCCGCGCACAGCTTTTGAATATTCCTTGCCGCATAGCTACACTATTTAAGCTCACTTCTTC